>CM031240.1:804920741-805045741 GCA_018340775.1 Taxus wallichiana var. yunnanensis | reverse complement strand
AAGCATTAGAGGTAGATCTTGCATGCTGAAGTGGTTGGGAGTATTGACACTAGTGTTAGCCCATTCTTTCTTGGAGGCATAATTGCAGCTATGGAAAAGAATTTAGAGAAATTATCGCAAATTCAGCCCATGAAACACACTCACGATCTAGTGTACATTTGTGAAGTGGAAGGTCACACCAAGGATAGTTGTCCTCGTAGATCTATACGTTCATTGTTGTTAGACTGTGAGATCTTTCATTTGAATCATGATGCTAGCCACTATCCTTTATTACAACGCATGATAAGGAAGAATGTATCTTGCTATTGTATAATTTTTCAGTCAATGACTCATGATACTGAAGATTATAGATTGATTGGTCAGATCCATGATGCTATAGATATTGGGGTATGACGGATAGGTGTATTAGATAATTCTAAGAATAAGAATGATCACTAAGATCGGGATCATAGTCAACCACTCTATGACAGGAATGAGGGGTGTTTTTAAGGAGGTCATGGATATCAAGGTGGATATGGAGGATGATGACGTGGTGGATGAAGAAGTGAATTTCCTCACGGAACATGTTATACATACAAATATCCTTATCACTATAGGTGTGAATGTCCCAGAAATATCACATATTCTTTCTGTGAAAAGAATCATAGCTATGACGAGTGCTTGGAATTGTATGAGCATCTTAGTAAACAACATAAACAGGAGAAAAACGGTGTGGAATGGTTAGAATCCAATTCGGTTGAAAATTAGTGGATGCCCAAGTTAGCACTAGAACCTGAGGCATTAACCATGAAGATTACCACACGAGATGAAGCAACACATGCAAAAGAGGCATTGCACCAAAATCCTACAATCACTAAGGAGGAGGTTTTGCATGCAAGGTACCCAAATCCTTCTCATCAGAAGGAATTCTATCAAGAGACCATGGAGGTCCTCAGGAATATTCAAGGTGAAATACAGTGTTTAAAAGAGTAGTCAAGAAAGATGGAATAGAAGAAAGAAGCGGAAAGGTCCCATCTGATATTGATGACATCAGAGAGGTATGTAAAATGTTGTGCCATGAGAATATTATTCCATTATTAGGGAATTGGTTTAAGGGAACACTCTACATGTAAGCACTGAGAATGAATGGCAAATCCTACATGTAAATCTTCCCCCTGATAGCATTGACTATGACAAGGAGATCACTCTAAATGTTGTTGTGGATGGATGGATTTTGAGCAATATCTTGATTGATATAGGTGTGGAAGTAAATGTTCTTACATTAGATGCATGGGTACAAATGGGGAGACCTCCATTACAGCCATCATCTAATATATTTTTATGGCAAATAGGACTAAGGCCACTCCCATAGGGGTTTTAAAGGATGCATCCATAACAATACAAGGGGCCAAATTCACTAGAGATTTTGAGGTATTAGCACTCGCTGAAAGAAGATAACTTTCCAGCTTTACTTGGATGCCCTTGGTGTTATGCAAATAATGTTGATTTATGGTTCAACAAAGGATACATCAGTTTTGAAAACAAGAGGAACGATTTGTAATCCCATTAATAGATGGTAAGTCTACACCGTATGTTGAGCCTTTGAGTGAGGAGGACTTAAATATAATTTATGTGTGTTATTCAGGACCCAGAGTCAATGATCCATCAAAGGAGGGCATCCTTCAGTGGGAAGATTCTCAATCTATTAGTGATACTACAAGTATTGCTTGTGATAATTGGGCTCATGGTACTTATGAAATAGTAGGGCACAAAGTCAAAAGTGTGATTGCATGGAAGAGTGGAATTCACTCTGTTTGACGAATAGGTATCTTAGTACCTTGGTATACTGGGGTGAAAGATCTTCCAGTATTTTTATAATACATGGAGGCACAGTGGAAAATCAAGTTAAGAGAAGAGGCATGTTAGCATATACCTTGTGTGGGATAGCAGCATGCTGGTGGGTAGTTCACAGAGATAATCTTATGGAATGGAATGAGATCAGAATCACACTATCTACTAGGTTTTTCAGGAGTAATGCACCTATACGATATTCACTTATCATGGTGATCAACCTATTTAAGCATCACATCCATAGCATTATGAGAGACTCTGACTACGGGACATGAAAGCATTACCACCTTCACTCTGGGTGCATAAATTATATTCCACTCTCCAAGGATGTGCACATGCTTGGTATGTATATGTAGAACTACATAGAGAGACTAGAAATTGGCAAAATTTGATTGTAGGAATGATCCAGACCTTTGACTACTTCTCGACCAAACCTCCGGTAGAAGAGGCATTAAAATTTGTCAAATGTTTAACTATGGGAGATAGTGTAAAGGTGGAAGAGCTCATTCAGAATTATTTGGTGAGACAGAGTCGAGTGAATTTTGAAGAAGAAGAAGAAATGGACTCCATACTACTTGAACTTGATTTCCTTGAGAAAAAAAAGGAAATATGGTCTATATAGTGGATGACGAGGAAGTTGAAAATCTAGATGTTGATCATTCATAGGGAGTGCATAAGGTCTTGGACAGTGCAGATAAGGATACACATGCATATCATGAACCAATGAAGATAAATAAAGTGAATATAGGGTGTCTTGGAGGTCATAATTGGAGACTATTGGTCGAATCGGAAGTAAGAAAAATTATTGAGTTACTACGGGATTATCAGGACTTATTCCCTCAGGGGTATCATGAACTTAAAGGTGTGCATGAATCACTAGGGAAATGAAGATAAAGCTTAAATAAGGTGTGTATAGTTAGAAAGATACCTTATAGGATGAATCCCAATTTATGTGAAAAAGGTAAAAGAAGAGATTGATGTTGAAATTTGGAATCATTCGACCCTGATGAGTCGGGTTAGTCCAATGGTGATCGGTATCAAGAAAGATGGTCGATTCGAATCTGTGTAGATTACAGGGAGTGAATGTGGCATGTGTCACAGACCCCTTTCCTATGCCTTTTACTGAGGAAATACTAGAAGGCGTGGTAGGGCACAAAATATATTCATTTACAGATGGGTTTTCTGGGTATCATCAGGTTAGGATTGCCCAGAGGATCAAGAAAAGACAAATTTTACTACGGAATGGGGAAGCTTTTCCTATACTATGATGCCCTTTGGATTGAAAAATGTGCATGTTGTATTTTCACGGATAGTTGTTTAGGCATTCAAATATTTTATTCACAACTTCTTACAGGTTTATTTAGATGATTGGATAGTATATGGGCTTATTAAGGATCATTATGACAATCTGTGCTTAATGTTTGAATGATGTAGATAATTGAGTATCTCTTTGAACATCAAGAAGTGTATATTTGCTACACCATTTGGGATACTTGTTAGGGCACATAATCTACAAGGAAGGTTTACTAGTTGATCTAGCTAAGATTGTAGTCATTCTAGGCCTAGAAGCACCTACCAGTCAGAGTGAGGTGTGCACAATTTTTGGGTCACATAGGATATTATAGAAAATTCATAAAGGGGTATGCCAAAGTTGTCACACCCTTAGAAGAGTTACTTGAAAGGAAAGGCTACATTCTACTAGGGAAAATAACAATAGTATGCGTGTTTGAGAGACATTAAAAGAGAAACTTACTACCGTGCCTATTCTACATTTTCCTTCATGGGATAAACCATTTCATGTACATGTGGACACATCTGGCATGGCCATTAGTGATGTGTTAGCTCAACCTAGAGAAGGTATTATTGATCATCCTATCTTTTTTCTAGTAGAAAGTTAACTCCTACCGAACATAATTATACAACTACATAGTGTGAAGCTTTTCCCATGATCTATGCATTACACAAGTTCAGACAATATCTGATAGCTACACCATTTGTGTTTTATACAGATCACATGGCATTGAAGTACTTGGTGAACAATCCATCTTATAGGGGTACATATGCAGATGGGTACTCTTATTTCAAAAGTTTGATTTCATAGTTGTGGTAAAACTAGGGAAAAGTAATTTTGGACCAAACCACTTATCTAGAATTCACTCAGGAGAGGAAGCAAAGGCAATTGAAGAGACCATGTCATATGCATAGTTATATAGGTTATAACATGTGCCATCGAACTAGAATACATTTTGTCTTTCTACGGACTGGTATGACACCAGAAGGAATGAAGGATTTGGAAAAGAAATAACTTGCTATACGCGTGACACCTTTTATGTTGATCAACGGTGACTTTGTACAAGTTAGGTTGAGATGAAGTATTACGTATGTTGTTGTGTATTGGAACATGAGCGTATGGATATAATGGAGGAAGCTCATGGTGGTATTGCAGGTGGACACTATGCAGGTGATGCTACTTGTGTGTAAAATCTTACTTGCTGGATTATGGTGGGAGACTGTGTCTAAATATTGTAAGGTGTATTGCAAGCATGTGATCATTGTCATCATCTAGGAAAACCAGGGAAAAGAGATGAAATGTTGTAAGACATATTACTAGTGAAGAACCATTTGAGAAATGGACCATCAACTTTGTTAGGACCTCCGTTTTTCCGGCCGCATGCGAGACCGGATCACGCTATATCATTACTTGCATGATTATCTCACAAGGTGGGAAAAGCAACACCTACGAAGGACTCAGCAACTACAATAGCTAAGTTTCTATGGGAAAATGTTCTTACAAGGTATGGATGTCCTTTGAGTTTAACAAGTGATAGGGGAACACATTTTTTGAATGAGACAATCAGGATACTATTAGATGAGTTTATGGTTGTGCACCATAAGACTACACCTTACCATCCTCAAGAAAATGGAACTACTGAGGCTTTCAACAAGATTTTGAGCCAGACATTGACAAAAATTTGTGATGTTGGAAGAAAGGATTGGGATGACAAAGTGTCTTCTATTATTTGGGCATATAGAACAACTTATAAGAGATTAAACAAGGCCACATCATTTCAGTTAGTGTTTGGTGCAGAAGATGTTATTCCCATAGAATTTATGTTACCTTCTTTGCATATTGTACTGCTGAGGTCTAGCTAATGAGCAAGCCTTAGAAAATGGATTGAAAATATGATTAAGCTAGATGAGCAATGAGCCATAGCACGTTGGAGTTAGAAGTGAGAAAATGCTAGACAAAAAGCATGGAATGACCGAAATATAAGGATAAAAGTTTGAGGTTGGACAAATGGTACTTCTTTATGACTCTAAGTTCTTACGCCATCTAGGAAAACTTAAGGTACATTGGTTGGGGCCGTATGTTATCACTTACATACTTGAATCAGGTGCTTGTCAGTTAGAAGCACTTGATGGAACATGGCTACCCAATTAATTTAATGGGAGTAGGATGAAGCCCTACTATAAATAAGTCTTCTTGGTGTTTGTAATAAGGCAATATTGCCATTTAGATTAATTTTCAATTATGTATTTCCTTAATGTATTTCCTTCCTTATCTCTATGCTTTGTCAATTTAGTTATTGTTCTTGTGTAATAAGCACATTTTACGCATGAAGCTAATTACTATGTGAAGGATGTTTATGCAAATAAGGACTACACATACTTTTAGTGTGGGGTGGTTTTCGATATCTAGGTAAAAGACTATGGGAATTAAAAGGTAAAAGGAATAAACTGCTACGGGTGCTTTTCAAGTCAAAAGATTGCTTCTAAAAAGTGACCAAAGATGGAGATGAATGAAGGGACAATATAACACAAGGTAAGTGGAGGCCATTACAACTACCAAGAGAAGGTGAAATGATGAGGTACTTGGCGCAAGGAAGCAACCTGAAGAGAAGTCTATGTAACCAGAGGGGGTAGGAAGGCACGCTAGAAGGTTATAGCTGGGGCACGAATATGTACCACACGGAAAGAATGAAATTGGTCAATTAATGAGAGGATATTTGGTAGGTGAAGGACCAATGAATGCATCAAAAATTTGAAAATCTATATAAGGATGGGATGTAATTCATTTTTACCATTGTGATTAAGAGTATTTAAAAAGAGCTAAGTATGAAGAGCCAAGTGATCAAATTGATGTGTGAAGGGTGTGTAGCCAGTCGTGGCAAAGAGATCTGTGCATAGAGGAAGCTTTAGTCCCCAGTGGTAAAGGGTTTGAGTGAAGCAAGGTGATAGAGAGGAGTGAGGGCACATGATTCCACCTAGGGCACACTGAATCGAGATAGGGTTTGATTCACACATTGCAAAGTTAAAGAGGTGAGTATCTACAAAAGATTGCAAGGTAGAAATGGCACCCAAGAAAGTAGTTTTAGTAGGAGTAAAGGGAAAGAAGAAGGTGGTCGTAGAAGAAGAGGAGATGGCACCTGAAAGTAACTTCTCTAAAATGCAATATCTAGGGGGTTATAGTCGGCATGAGTGGGATTCTCACATCCGGAGGAGAAAAGTAAGTGAGTACAACCACCGTACCATAGAGAACAAGAAGGAACTGGATGCCTTGCTAAACATAAAGATGAATAAATGCACGGCGGAAGACATGCCATGTATGACGATGTGGGTGAGAAAATTTTGAAAATAATTGGAGCTTACCAACTATACGAGCTCCTTATTTTGGGAAGTATGAGCCCTTGTACCAGTGGCTCATGAGCAGAGTACATGAAGATTTTTCTACTTTGTAGGACACGCAAAGTCAGAATTTCAGCCACGCTAATCTCCACGGTGATAAGATTGAAGGGCACATGAGAGGATTTGAAGAATGATTTAACAGACAAGGCCACAATCTTGGAGACCAGAAAGGAGATGGGGTACACAAAGGTCTATGTGACATGGATATCGATAAATTAAAGAAGTATCCCGTTGTGCAGGTAGCCACACACCTTATTACCAAACTGAATGACCAAGAAAGTTGGTCACAAATGAACACCATGTGGTTGCATGTGGCAAGGAGGATGTCTGAAGGATTAGTCTATAATATTTTATGCTACACTGCATAGACAATAGTCAATGAAGTGCACATAGGAGGAAAAATCAGCTTTAGAGCTGTTCTGTTGTCGCTGGTGTTCATGGAGATCGGGGTACCTGATGGACCAAAAGAGAAGATATGGGAGTATCCCATGGAGCATAATTCACCAACAGAGTGGTTCAATAAAATACCTATGTGGAGGATCCATGACATAACTAGTCAAAAAAGGGCTGAGAAGTGGTATGATAGGCTCTACGAGATGCATTTGAAGAAGAATGGCGCATCCCCAAGGAATTACCTTCGGTGGTGGGGAAGAAGTACAAATTTATCTATATACTAGAATTTTTACATCACGCGATTCACCATGAGGATGGAACATGGAGCCCTTGGTGGAAGTTACCTTATGCCTTCACAACAAGGTACTTTCAGGCATCATTTCATAGGTTCTTAGATGCACGCCACCTAAAATTTAATGTGGATAAGGTAGATTGTGACTACCACACTCTAAGGAAGAAATATGTGTATCCAGGGAGTGCATATGTTGAAAGACTCATTTCAGATGTATTGAGCATTAAACCAATAAGTTTGGATTTGGGAGATGTTGGAGAAACATTGGTGTACCTTCAACTAAAGCCCAAGTTAGAGAATAACAAGTACATGGAGAATGAGTTTGCACTCCTAGGGCTGTTGAAAGGTAAACATACAATGGAAAACATACTAGCACCAAAGCCCATGGAAACAATTGAGGTAGAAGATGAAGAAGAGGAGCATGAAGATAGTGGTGGCTTAGAGCATAGGAGGAGGTAACCATTAGATAGGAGAGAATCAGAGTGTGTGACCATGCCAACTCAAGGGTAAGAAGAGGAAGAGGATCCAAAAGCAGTACAGGGAGAGTGTCAATTCAAGAAAGTATTCAAATGAACAAGGACTCAAGGTGCTACTCCACAATCGGTACATAGATCACCTCACCTCTCTCTACACAAGGAGACCACTGAGCCAAAAAGGAGAAAGTTGAAGTTGGATGAAGAGGCAGAAGAATTAGAGGAAAGCACACCAGATCTCCTACTCCACCTGAGTATGAAGAAGAGCCATAGAACAGTAGGGAAGAGAAACATGAGGATGCAAAGGATGAAGAAATGAAGGATGGAGAAGAAGGAGAGAAGGAGGCATCAGAAGCCATGCATGAGACTTCTCGGGTGAGTCATCGAACAAACTCCTAAAATTGAAGCTCCAATTCCCAAAGGGCCTAGAATGAAGAGAATGAGTGGAGAAACAGTGCACCACTCATGGGCTATGCAGAGGAAACAGGTAAAATTGTCCATGCCTATTTCTAGAGCACTGTGGCATAAAAGGATTTGTTTCGTTGGGAGATAATGGATGAGGATATGATGACTGTGCACATGAGGAAACAACTTTCATGGTTGATGCACACACACATGGATGAACCAAATTTGATGTGTGTGAGGAGTCATGTGTATCGAGGAGGTTTAAGAAAATGCCACAATCTAGACACATAATAGTCAAACCTATTGTTATGTCTGATGAGTAGGTAATTTATGCATTGGTGAAGGTTTCAATAGAAATGGTAAGAAGAAACATGGATAAAGATTGCAAC
Organism: Taxus wallichiana var. yunnanensis; assembly: GCA_018340775.1. Lineage (NCBI taxonomy): Eukaryota > Viridiplantae > Streptophyta > Pinopsida > Cupressales > Taxaceae > Taxus > Taxus wallichiana. The sequence continues at coordinate 805,037,273 of CM031240.1, read as the reverse complement.
CATCAGGGTGCTGCGAGAGGAACTTAAGACAAAGGATGTAGAGATAGCGTGCCTAACACAAGAGAAAGACTTGGAGCAAAAGAAGTATATTGCATTCATCACCATGGCAGAGGCCATTAGAGATCATGTGTTGAAAGTGCACCACATTTGGAGTCTAAGGTACTAGAGAAATTCCCTTGGAAATGCACTATGTCAAAACTTTGGTAGACTTGGTACTAGAAGATGACACCATAAGAATGCCGACACCAAAGAATCTTGAGCAAGAGGTAGAAAGAGAAAAGGTTGCAGTGATAAGAAAGATCACATCTTATGAAGGACTAGTGCAAGCACTACAAGAAGAATTAAAGAAGGTGATCAAGCCTTGAACATATGTATAGTTCTAGAGGTGCTAATCAAAGTAAAAACCTTGAGGAGGAAAATGAAGTCCAGAAGGTGATGAAGGATGATACATTGGGCCATTCAGAGAGGTTAACTCTTGTAAAATAGAAACATGAGGCACTTGCAGCGACACAAGAACCACAAAAGGAGTGGTTGATGAGCTTGGAAAACTCATCGAGTAGAAGATGGATCTGTTGGAAGGAAGGATGACTGTAATGTCCAACATTGTGTTGGTCTTATAGAATGAAAAGGGAGAAATTACACAGGATGAGATTGAGTCCATTATTATGGACATTCTAGAAAAGGAAGAGGAAGTCACTATTTAGTGGCAGGCCTTGGAGGCCCAAATAAAGGAGTATCCTGAGTTGATCCTTCAAGTTAAAGAAGATGAAGCTGCAGAATAAATTATTCTTTATTTGTAAAGATTATTTCTTATTCTTTCCATTCAAATTATTTACTTCAATTTTGGAGATAACCATTGTCGGGGTGAAAATGAAATTAGTGTGGGGTAATGTTGATCAGAGAACACTTGGTAGAAAGCACACAAGGAATCCACGTGGGAAAATAGGTCATGTTTAAAGGTATGAATGGATAGGGAGAACACACGTGGAGGATAAGTTCATCTTTCAGGACTTAGTCCATTTTTGAGCATGAAGATCTATTTTTAGAAGATGGCGTGCAGAGCACACAAATGAAGTAGAGACGTGTGCGCCACGCATTATCTATTTTTGGAGGATCGGCTAAAAATTACCTTGCATGGATGCGAACTAAGAATAGATTCATCATTGTAGTTAACTAAATTAAGTCTATTGTTAACACACTTACATGTGTGGCTATGCTTGTAAATGACACATGACTATTAATAGCATGCGACCTATTTTGGGATTGGATAAGTAGTGAAGGGAAAGTCCCCACCCTTATATATGTAGTGAACTATGTAGGAGTGGTGAATATACATATATAGTTAGACATTTATGTATGTATGAATGTGTGCAAGAATAGATTATTGTATCAGATTTGTGCATGCATAGCGTAGAACATTATTGTTGTAAGAAGCTTCTGTGTAATTGTTATTCTTAATATATGGAAGATATTGGCTAAACTTGAGTGTCATTCCTATGTGTAATTGGATATTGCATGTTCTTGTTTCCATCATGATTATTGTTTAAAGTCTATTCCTCCTTAGATCTAGATTTTCATGCACTATAGAATGATGTATTAGTTATGGATCTATATGCTTTAAGTCTTCATCATGCTAACATCCTACTACAACAACCCTAAAGAGGGACCTGGTACCTTTGTGCACTCATCAATTATCATATTGAGTCATCCTTAAACATTAAAACAAACTTAAAAATCTTGTTAAGAATTTCTTGAGCCGTGGTTGAGAGTGGGAATGAGGCAGAGTTTTCCAAAGGAAGGACACACCAGTGACCAGGAAGAAAAATATTTAACTATGGGATTAGTTTTCATGCTCAAAGTTTCAATTTTTCATGCCATACATTTTTCATGACAACACCCTCTTACCACTTTCACCAAATTCCTTTTTTAATGCATGAAATTATTTCATTGGTGTCTTGTCCATATATGAAATTATTTCAAAGGTTTCTTAGAACAACACAAAAGGATATATGAAAATCATTTCTCTTAATGTTGATGTAGATTTGATTGCTTATGAAGTATGTGGCACTTGAATCAACCTTCCTACTCCTACACTAGGGTGAGAATGTAACTAATTTACTTAGCATAAATATTGATGAAAGTCCTGAGTTTCTTTCTCCATAGAAAGTAAATGAATGTGTGGAAGATTTTGCACATTTTCACCTACTCCTACCCTAACTTTTGTTGAGTGTTATAAATATATCAATGTGATGCACTCTTTTAGCTTCTAACTCTTCAAGTTATGTCTTATTCTTCTATTGAACAAATGAAGATATTATGGGGTCCTTAGATAGATCATATTCTTTCCCACACCTTACTATTGTTAATCTATATTATAAGGATCAAAGGATTATATACATGCCAACATGGGAACTAACGTCACTCCCTTGTATTGTTGATTGTGAGAATCGCTTGAGTGATCCTCTTAAATATGCATTCCCTAAGCTTGTAAAGTAGGTACTCGTCCATAGTATGATTCTACCATGTTCTAAGATGAAATTAGGGATTCAACTCCGTGTTCATGGTATAATTTATGAGTCCATATATTTGATCAATTATCACTACCTTTGGGAGTTGTGATATTTGTAAAGTATAATCTTGACACATCTAACACTCTTACAAATTTCAGTAAACAATCCAAAAGAACCTAAAACCTAAACAACAACTATATTCTTTCCCAAAATAGACATCACTTGTAGAATTTAAACCCTAAAAACTTTAAGGTGATTGCTGAAATTAAAAAGTAATTGTGTATCTGACCAAATTAGATTATAAAAACTATCTACTAAATCATGACTCATGGAGCTATGAGACTAGTTCCCTAAGGTGCAAAGTGACCCTAATTTCTTATATTTACTAAAATAAATTTAAATTATAAGAAATAATAAATTTATTAATCTTTATACTTTATTATTTCTTATACTTTAAATTTATTTTAGTAAATATATTCCTCCCAAATTCACATATACAACATTACAAACAAGAACGTGTGCTTGAATTTCTTAGGGTTTGAAATTCCCAATCCATAGGCTTGGATTTACCTAGGATATCCAAACCTAATGTTTGAAATGTGTAATTCATTAATAAATCCGTGTTTTACAAAAAAACATCAAAATCTCACATGTACACTCTAATATCTCATGTGTTATAACATAATATTCCAAAAATATATATACTACGATGTCAAGCTCAATTTTACCTTGGTTTTGATATACTTCTTTCTAAAATTTGATTAGTTTAAGGCTTTCATCCTTAATTTTTTTTACTAGTGTCTTCTTTTCTTGCCAAAATGTATGTATATGTTTTTGTACACAATTTATGATTTTTTCATCCAAATTTTTTAAAATGCCTCATATAAACTCCATTCTACATGCATTAAAAAAATGACTTTTTTCTCAAATTTATTGGGGTATACACACAAATATTTCATATTTGAGATGTGTGCACTTTAAAAATTAATAACGAATTATATATTCATCCAAAAATTATGAAAAATTAGTGGGACCTCGTACATAGTTTTAACTAACATTCTAAAAAAGGTATTTGAAAAATAATTTATAGAACTCAAAAAAATGGGGGTCACACATGACGAGGTTCATTGTTGTCCTCGTCATTTAATTTCAAAGAATGTCAAAACCAGGCGAAGTGTTCAACAAATGAAAGTGAAGCTTCTATAAAGAACAAAATACACAATACTGATTTGAACAATCTAAGTAAAACAATAATGATCTATTCTAAAAACAATAAACCATCCTCCTCCTTGGGTAAGAGTGGCCCTTGCTCTTCCCTTGGAGTTGGGTTAACAAAACTAAAAATAAATTACTGCCAAGATATTTGAATTGTGGATTTTATTGATCAGAAATGATGTTACAAAAATCATCCATCTTCTACCACTTTTTACATTGAGTTCTTTGGAGATATATTTATAACTCATCCCTTAAATAATCTTGGAAGAATTATTCCACTTTACAATGAGAAAATGTGGAAGGAATTTATTACAACACTACTATAATATTGGGCACTTGACTTATCTTCCACTTTACAATGAGATAAATGTGGAAGGAATTTATTCAAACACTACACTCCAGATTTACTACTACTTCTTCTACTTCTTCCACTTGACAAGGAGACAAATGTGGAAGATATTTAATCAAACACTACAACTCTAGATTGAACTACCTCTTTCACTTATACTTAACTACTTCTTCCACTTGACAAGGAGACAAACTGTGGAAGATATTTAATCAAATATTACAACTCTACATTTGAACTACATCTTCCACATGCACTTAACTACTTCTTTCCATTTTCCAAGTCTGCTCTTACATGATTGAATCTTTCAACATGATAGTTGTCTCGCCATATTCTCATCCCTTAATTTTCTGATCATTATTGTGAATTCAATTTAAAGAATATTTTTTCAAAATTTTTTTGGGTTTGGTGCTCCTTGTTGTAAGCTTTCCAAAACATCTTGAAATTCTTATTTTCATTGAGAAATGAGGGAGATATCATAGTTTTACTAAACTTGAACCTATGTTTTTTGTCTTATTTACTTTTCTTCAACCTTATTCTATTGAAACTTCAAATGAAGATATCTCCTCAATTATTATTGTTGTGTAAAAATGGAGAGAGGTTTTCCTCCTAAAATAAGAGGAACAAAAAACTCTCTTAGATTCTCATTTGAGGTGAAATTTTATTTAGAGTGAATCCATGTTGTTGCATGTGTGAGTCTTGCACTTGAAAACCTTCTTCTTCAAATGATGATATCTTCAAAACCATTATTTTTGTGTAAAAAAGAGAGAGTTTTTCCTCCTAGAAATAAGAGGAACAAAAACCTCTCTCAAATTCTCATTTGGAGGTCTAAAATTTTAGTTAGAGCGAGTTTGTGAGTGTTGATTCTACTTCTACACTTTATGTGCTGAAAACAAAAAGTCTTCTTCTTGAAATGTAATAATATCTTTCTTAAAACATTATTATTGTGTAAAACAGAGAGAGAGTTTTTTCCTCTATAAATAAGAGGAACAAAAAAACCTCTTTTATATTCTCATTTGGAGTTTGTAATTTAGTTATAGCAAGTCTTGATTTTGAGTTATGCTTTATACGATAACTTTCTTCACTAGTCATGTGAGTCCTGTGCTTGAGTCAAGCATTGTTCTATGTATTTGAGGAGTCCTACACTCTAGTTATTTTGAGTCATGCTCTTTGTGAGTCTTATCTCTTAACATGTGAGTCCTACACTCTTTAAATTATGAGTCATGCACTTTTTAATGTAGTAATGTGATTATATGAGTCTTATACTTGTGATATACATTAAGAGATCAAATGACCTGCTCTCATACACAATACTGAACTCCAACTTACAAGAAATATTAGGAAATGAAACATTCAGATTGTAATGGACTTTTTCAAAATATAGATCAAATATATTCTACATTTTATCTTAAATAAGATATCTAGTTCTTAAGACTACATCTAAATCCACTTTATAAGAGAAGGAATAATGTTATTTTGTGCAATAGATGAGACTTAGTTTGGTCTCATCACTCCCCCACACTTAACTTCATGCATGTCCTCATGCATGTTGTTGATTTCAATGCATATTTTGATCTTGAGTCCTCTTTTTCTTCTTCTCTTTTTGTACAAGACTGGTCATTTTTTCTTCTTCACAAAATCAATATGTTTTTTCTTTTCTTTTCAAAATCAACATATGTTTTTGTATATATCAACCCTTCTCTTCTTATGTAGTTTTCAAATATCTTTGTAGGCTTGTATTTCTTTTCTCCCCACACTTGGCTTCTTGTGTGGTTTTTTTTTTTTTTCAAAAGAAGTTATTTTCTTCTTTTCTACTTTTTTTTTTAACATCCCAATCTCTCTTTCTTGCTTTTAGCCTTATTGAAAAATCAAATAAAATATTTCTTTTGGATAGGTTCTTGGAAGTGGACTTATTTGTAATCAAAACAATAATAACTTTATTTAAGAATAAAATAATAGAAGATACTTGGACCATATTTCAAATTTATCCATGCTTTCTTTTTGTTGCACAACCTTCATTTTTGTAATGTTAGAGAAAATAGTAATAAAGAAAGTCAACTCTTTTACTTGTAACACCAATATTTTTCAGCTTCAAAGGACTCCAATTCTATAGATCGAACCTAAAAAAATCAACTTCAAAGGACTCCAACTTCTAAAATATGAAAAATAGTAAATCAACTTCTTCAAAGGAATCCAACTTTGTAGATCTAAAGAAATAACAAATCAACTTTCAAAACTCAACCTATTTATGAAAAAAATAAAAATCAATTGAAATATTTTATTTTCAGGGAAAAAGAAACCATTTGTTGGTTTTCTACTTTCCCTTTTTTTTGAAAAGAGCGCCATTTACTAGTTTTCAACTCTTTTTTTTTTTCCAAAAGAGTCGTTATTTGTTGTTTTCAACTCTTTCCTCTTTTTTTTTTTTTTTTTTTGGAAAGAGTCACCATTTACTTGTTTTCAACTCTTTCTTTTTTTGTGCACTCCTTGATCAGCCATGTAGTTGTTTATATCTGCATCCTTAGCTACATGCATGATGGTTAGAACCCATGGTTGAGATCTCTTTTTTTTGCTCCAAAATTTTTGAAAAAATTTTTCTTCTTTGGTAAGTGTGGAGTATTCTACTAATTTGTCTCATAGAGTCAAAAGAAAAATGTAGTTTCATGTTGACAAAAAACTATAAGTTACTATAGTAAAATCAATGCATGTAATCTCTTTTATTTTAGAAAAATATTCAATATGATGTCTTCTTTTTCATCTCTGTAACAACAAACATTGTAGGCATTCTTCTTCTCTTTATAGCTCTTCAATCATAGATATGAGGGTTTCTATCTCTTGGTATACAACAACTAGATCTTTATGTTTTTCAACCTTTTCATTGTATTGACATGAATGAGAGATCTTCCCTATAATATTTTGTTTATCCTGCACAAAGCTTATTTTGGGGGTTTATTTTTGGTCAATCTTCCATGAATCTCTAATCCTATGAAAATTTAAATAAACTTCTAATCTAAACTAAGGATTTGTAAGAGATTCATGTTCCATTCACTCAAATAGCTCAAAAGTTACCTGTTGTCACTACAGATACTTTTATATCATCTAAAGGAATGAAAACTTCTAGAATTTCTCTCACTAAGCCCAAACATTTAACTAAGAAAATAAAAAAATTAAAACTACTGTCTAAAAGGACTTGTAAACCAATATCTCCCCTAAGTTAAGATTTCATAAGAAGTTCATGTTCCACTTACTTTAATGGCACGAAGAGTAATTTTTGTCACAACAAAAAAATTTTATATCTTATGAAAAAGTAAGGAAATTTTCTTTCTAAATGGAAACTTACGAGATTATTCTCACTAATCTTAACTTAGCAACTTACCCCTATTGACACATGTCCCCGGAAATGACACCAAAAATGATGAGGTCATTGCAGAATCCTCATCATTTAATCTTAAAGAATGTCAAAACTAGGTGGTGTCCAAGGCTATCTACAAAAGGGGCTAAAGGAAATAATGATTTTACAATTCTTTTCTCTAGAATTGAAAATGCTTGAAAGAAATTCAATAACTGAAAGTGAATCTAATCTAATAAACTAAAATAAATAATTGAAATAAATCTAATCTAACAAACTAAAATAATAAAAAAATCTAATCTAACAAACTGAATAAATAAAAAAAAAATAAATGAAAATAAACAAATGAAAGTGAAGCTTCACAAAACAAAACAAAATAAAACACACAATGTTGATTTAAACAATCTAAGTAAAACAATAATGATCTATTCTAAAAAAAATAAACCATCCTCCTCCTTGTAAGAGTGGGCCCTTTCTCTTCCCTCAGAGTTGGGTTAAAAAACTAAAAATAAGTTGCTTGCCAAGATACTTGAACTATGGATTTTATTAATCAAAAATGATGTTACAAAAATCATCCATCTTCTACCACTACTGCATTGAGTGCTTTGGAGAGATATTTATAACTCATCCTTGGCAATACTCCAAGATTATAGAACTACCTACCTATAATCTTGGGCAAGACTTGACTTCATCTTCCACTTTACAATGAGATAAATGTGGAAGGAATTTATTCAAACACTACAACTCCATATTTAACTACTTCTTCTTCCACTTGAAAAGAGACAAATGTGGAAGATTTAATCAAACACTATAACTCTAGATTTAACTTCTTTCCACTTGACAAGGAGACAAATGTGGAAGAGATTTAATCAAACACTACAACTCTAGATTGAACTACTTTCCTCTTGCACTTAACTACTTCTTCCACTTGAAAAGAGAAAAATGTGGAAGAGATTTAATCAAATATTACAACTCTATATTGAACTATCTCTTCCACATGCACTTAACTACTTCTTTCCATTTTCCAAGTCTTTCTCTTGCATGATTGAATCTTTCAACATGATAATTTGTCTCCCATATTCTCATCCCTGATTTTTGATCATCATTATTGTGAATTCAATTTGAAGAATATTTTCAAACCTTTTCTAGGTTTGGTGCTCCTTGTTGTAATATTTCCAAAACATCTTGAAATTCTTATTTTCATTGAGAAATGAGGAGATATCACAGTAGTTTTACTTGAACTGTGTTTTTTTTCTTATTTACTTTCCTTCAACCTTATTTTTTGAAACTTAAAATGAATATATCTCCTCAATTATTGTTGTTGTGTAAAAATGGAGAGAGGTTTTTCTCCTAACAATAAGAGGAACAAAAACCTCTCTCATATTCTCATTTGAAGGTCTTGTAAATTTTATTTAGAGTAAATTTGATGTTGCATGTGTGAGTCTTGTGCTTGAAAACCTTCTTCTTCAAATGATGATATCTTTAAAACCATTATTGTTGTGTAAAAATGGGAGAGGTTTTTTCCTCCTATAAAAATAAGAGGAACAAAAACCTCTCTCATATTTTCATTTGGAGTTCTGCAATTTTAGTTAGAGCAAGTCTGTGTTGATTTTACAAGTCTGCACTTTGTGATCTTGAAAATATTCTTCTTGGAAAATGTTGATATCTTCTTAACCATTATTGTTGTGTAAAAATAGAGAGATTTTTCCTCTATAAATAAGAGGAATAAAAACCTCTCTCATATTCTCATTTGGAGTTTGCAATTTTAGTTATAGCAAGTTTTGTATTGTTTTGTGCTGATTTTGTGAGTCCTACGCTGACTGAGTCCTACTGCATTTATGTATCTTGTGCTTTTTGTGATGCATTCTTGAGTCTTGTGAGTTTGTAATGTGTGTCTTACACTTGCTGCAATACATTCTAGAGATCAAATGACTTGTACTCATCAAATGACCTGCTCATACACAATCTAACTCTACAAGAAATATTAGGAAATGAAACATTCAAATTGTAATGGACTTTTTAAAAGATAGATCAAATATATTCTACATTTTATCTTAAATAAGATTTTTGAGCATATGCATGCCAAATTATTAGATGAAGTTCGAGGTTTTGTTGATTTTAGGAAAAATGTGTCCACTTTTGACCCCCTTTTGGTCCCCCATTTCCATGCGCTTACCCTCCCCTTTAAATTTAAAGTTAGAGTAATTACAAGAAAATAGGTGATGCATGGAAAATTATTGATAATTGAATCGCCCTCTTCAATTTCTTTGTCTGGATGACCAGGGATTTGCTATTTTTATAGCTTCAAGGTTTTTGATTAGATGACATTTAATTGTTTAGAAAAGAGGAAGACACAAATGGAAAGTTGGAAAACATAAGGTTAGAATTAAATACCTTTGTGTCCTGCACCAATTCCATAGATCAGATTATTCTAAACCAAATAATGTATGTTATATTTTCTCTACATCTCACTCACATTATACACATGGGTGCAATTTGCACATAAAGGGCCTACTACAATTAAAAATGGTAAAAATCCAACAGGGGCTAGGCTCAAAACCCAATCATTGGGAAAATAAATGATGTACTAATAATCAACAATAAGTGAGCCCCTTTAGTTAAAGCTCGAGTAATTATGCCAAATGCATTTATAAGTGAGATTGAGCGAGAAAATTCGACACATGACAGATTGCGAATACTGATCTCAACCATTCCATGACTCTCTTTGTATTAACATTCTTTGATGGATCCCCACCGTCCATGTATGCATTTTTAATTTGTTTGGTTTTATTGGGCATTGCATTTTCTTCACATGGAGGACTGATTCACACATTTAGAGACATGCTCCCCATGGAGCTTCTCATCATATTCCCTGCCTCTGTCTTGAAAAAATTTTGTAACAAAAAAGTGCCTGGGCATTGTGCAACCAAATACGGAAGAGGATTTCTTTGGTAATTTCAAACATAGGGGTTAGGTCATCAATGGAAAGCATCCGAGTTCAGAAATTTACCAGACATTCATAAAGGTGGCTAATGCTTTTGGAATCTTTATGAACTGGCCTTCTCCTTCAATCCAGTCCCCAGTCACTTTCATGTTAAGTCGGATACGGTGTTTCAGTCGACGTATATGGAGAGTGTGGTTCACATGCAGGTAGAATCATAACAAGGTGGAGTGAAATTGGTAGCCTTTTCCATCACTCCTGGTTTTAAATTTGTTCAAGGTATGATTATAAGGTTTAGAGTCTATGTTGTAAGCAATTTAGGTAAGAATATTGTCCACTAAATGATTCGCACTACCTTTTTTATGTCGTGAGGGAAAAGGGAAATCTAACTCCATGCAATTTCTTTTTCTTTCCCCCTTTATAAGCATGATATTCATAATTCCACTTGTGTATAATAAAGGAATCTGTTGACAATTTTGCACTTGTGCAAAAATGGGCAACACGAAACTTCATCGTTACGATGAGATTTATGGGTGAAGTTTACCTAAGCTAAGGAAGTTATGATGTTATTAGTTACTACTGGATTAATTAATGATTAAGTGAACTCTGTGACTATGTGTGTTGTTACAAATGTAACAGATCACATAGTCTACAATTTCATGATACCTTCAAAGAAAAGAATAAAAAGGCCCCAAAGGACAGTGTGTTTTCTTGATGAAGACACCGAATTATAGAGTAGGTGAAATGTTGAGTTTTGGGACAAGAAAACATAAGTGCAGATTACAGAAATTAGAGTTCATTACTGAATGTTACAGGTTCTCATTAATGTTCTTTCCTTCATGTTTAAGACATTCAATTATGTTACTGAGTTATTTAGTTCATCATTCAATCCATACAGAGAAGCTTAAAATGCAGAAAGAAATACACAACTCAATTTCAGAATTCAATGCTCTATTCATAAGGAATATCAAATGTTTCCCACACAAGCCGTGGGATGTGACTGAAAAGTAAATTACATCTACTGAAGAAAGAGGTACACATGCATGAAATAGAAAGCAAAGGAATATGAGTGAACCCATCATTGCCTTTGTATATTCTTTGTTGTGCAGATTGTCCCCCTTCTAGCTTGTTCCATCTTTGTCTTCACAATTCAAAGCATGGTACCTGAAAAGTAAAAGAAAGGAATCATCAATAAAGAGCTCAGGGTTAATCCATATTCCTACACTGTCCTAATTCGTGCATATGGATCTCTAGCAATAGGAGATATAGATTACTTGAAGATCAAACTACATAGCTCACTCGGAAGAAGAAATAGAAAAGAGAATAAGAAACATGGACACAAGAGAGGCCAAAAAGCCTAATTATTTCTAACTATTTTCTTAAAGTGTGCAGATACAGGTTGCAGCCAAGAAGAAAGAATCATATACATGCTGAAAAAGGAGGACCAATGTAACTAAAACTCAGATATTGTCTACAAATGGAAGAGGGTTATAGTACAGAACAAAGAAGATGCTTGCAGATAAGGTACATTTTCCAGATTTCAGTCAAAGGAAAGGAATTCTAGGAAAATTTTGACAGGGCTTCGCCATGAAAAATCAACATTTCAAATTTTCTAGCATGCCAGAAATACTACTATCCAATAAATAAAGCATCTAAATGAAAGAAACAAGATTATGGTGTTTCAACAAGGCATCTGAATCATGGTACCACATAAATAAAGAGTTGCTTGTAATTTCCAGAAGGCCTCTTGCAAGTACAAAGATCTCATAAAAATAGAACAGTCAAAGTGCTATTACTGCCAGTTCCAGAATCAAATGAACAAGCCTACCGGTCTGTCAAAAGATACAAAATTCTCAAAGAGCTAAATTCTAGAACTAGGAGTTGTACGTGTCATCGCCAAAACCAGACTCTGTATATAAAGAAAAGAATTTCCAAGGTGTCTTCCAGTTTTATGACATCCACAAAGGAGCAGAGAGGATCCGGGTGCAAAACACTTCAAAATCAGAGATAAAATGTGCAGCTTACCACATGGGTCAGCACTTTGAACCCAAATCAAGAAAATATTGCCCTAGTCTGAAAAGGAAAATCTAACAGAGTTAAAGTACCCATCAAAGGTTTTCATTATTACGACTCAAAGTAAAGGAAAACAGTCCCGGTGGAGAAGGGAAAACATTCACGCACAGAGTTTTCTTCTTGACAACACTTCTACATGAACAACAAACCCTCCACGAGTTAGAAAATGAAGATATAACAGAGAAATGGCTGAGTCATCAAATTGAGGGAGCCATCATGAAATTTCAGAACTCTCATATAGGAAAATGAATTAAATTCAAAGGCCGACACATATATACAGCTAGAACGAATACCCAAAACTCAAAATACACAGATCTAAAAGTCACAATGAAGACTGGTTCGAGTATTTCACTCACCTTTTATCACAGGTAGTTTCAAAGTTGATTGACCATGAGCACTCTATTGAAAAAATGTATAGATCTGAAGAAATAACGACCCCATACAGAGATTGTAAAGCTTTCAAGCTCGGAGAACCCATCACAGTATCAAGATGGCGACCAATAAAGAAGCCAGAGACTTCAAAATATACAGAGCCGAACAACAAAGATTCATATCCAATCAAGCTTGAAGAACAGAATGCAGAGGGGTCGGGTTTCAAAGCTACCCATAATGGAAAAGTTTAGAGTTTCACAAAGCAACCATCAATGGCGTCAAAAAAATTTGCAAAAATTTTTCTAGGGCTTTGCCCACAAAACCAGATGCAAAGTGGAGAAAATGAATAATGTTCGAGTTGTTTTAACTCACCTACCTCAACCGCAATTGAACAGAGCTCAACTTTGGTCAATGGATCAATGATTGAAAATCAACAAAGACATAGATCAATGCTCGAGAATCGATCTCCAAGTTCGAAGCAAACCATGGTTTGAGCCATTAAAACACATTTATTCCATGACGAAACCCTAAAATTATGCTTCATAGATCAATGATAGAAAATTAATAAGTACAGAGATCGACGTTCCCAAACAGTTCATCAAAATCGAGACAAAAGTCATACGGTTGGAATGTGTAACGCTCTGATTTTGTATGTTATCTTGGTGAATGTTTTACATACTGTTATAACTGCTGGAATGAAGGCAAACATGTTAAGATAAACTCTGATCTTAAAAGAATGTGTTGCTAACTTGGATTCTTGCATGCTGTGATCTATTGTATAGGACAGCAGTTATTGTACTTGTGTGTTTGTTAATGTGATGACAAATTGTCGTATACTTGCTATACTCTCGTTATCTTGATTAAAGACACACCTTGAATCAATTTCATTGATCCAAGTATGCTGAGGGCTTTTGGTGATTTCGTATTGATTTACTCTTGAAGCCCAGAACCCGAAGTTGTCATGAACGTGCGCGCTGATCGCGAGTATGAGCAACATGCACAAATGCCAACGACAGGGTTCGATTCTTGAGCCTGTCTTCTGTCGAACTTGGAGCCTCGTGAGGCAAGAAATTCCTAGACACGGGTGGCCTTGATACATGATCCAGAGGACGGGCGTCCTGCTCTGCATTAATGTGAATGTCTGTAGAAGGAAGAATGGAGGTTGGGTTAGGAGTTGATTAGTGTTAGTGGTTAGTATGAATTAAAAACCTAAACTAATCCTAAGTCCTAACATGCATCCTACACTACTATCCTAAGTGGATTTTTAAATTCAAAAAAAAGGGGAAAATAAACCTAAGACCTAATAACCTAAGGCTAAACTAAGACCTAGGTTGAACACTATATGCAACCTAAACTAATCCTAATCTAAAAGGGCGCATGCAGACCCTTGGAAGGAGAGGATAAGGATGAAGGAAGGGCATTCATTAGCATTTATTGGTAAGTCCATACATGGACAAAGCCACCCGATTTAGCGGGCGGTAGTAGAAATAGAGGCATCTATTTGGAGATAGAGCCAAATTCGGTTTTGCATGGGAAATTTGAAAAATTGAGTTCGCCAACTCAAGTTGGCGATGGCGTGAAAGTTAGGAAAAGGCGAGCCTTTAATGCATTGATTGTTCTCGGTCCTCGCGACCAGTTCACCTTGGAAAGTGTATGAGGGAATTTTGATTTTCATTTGGTCGATTCGAGCCTTTGCAAAGTTGCTCTGCATTTGGTTTTTGGCTTTGGTTCGGTCGAACAGCTCTTAGAATTGACACTATTCTTGGAGATTTTTAAAAATTGTTGCTTGCTTTGAAGAAGAAAGGAGTCTTGGGAAGTTTGTCTTTGTCGCTGTGGAAGGAAATAACGCGGCAAACGAAGCTTTCTTCGAGTTCTGGAAAAGAGATTACAGGCATGTTAAGCCCTTCTCTTTAAAAATTCTTGCTTTGTTTAAGTGTCTCATTAAAACAACCCTGCTCTTGGGTTTGGACTCTGTGATTGTTGTCGGTCGATTTGATTTGGATTTCGTCGATTCTTGCTTCTTCTTTTTTGGAAAATGATATGAAGAATCGTTTCTGGTTGCTCGATTTTGATTTGCTTTTACACGAATCAAGTTGGAAATAGATATTCTCTTTCTCTGTTCGTGTTGTGTGGAATTGGGATAGGCTATGTAATTGTTTTCTTATTGTGTAATATTTTCCTTGTTGTTGTGTTTGGAACTGTCCTTGCATGTAAAAAAAAAATGGAAATACAGCCGTGTATATTGCTATGATTTGGGTTTCGTTGAATCTTGCTGTCATTTTGGAAATAATAAGAAACATTGTCTTTGGCTGCTGAGTTTAACTGTCCTTGTATTTCTCGAATGAAATACCTTCCTGTTGTACTGGTTCGTTTGACAGTAACGGGAAATTCGTCCTGTGTATCTTGAGACTATACACGTAATATGAGTTGTTTTCACTATTGAAACTATCGTTCATTTGCTAACGAACTGGAAGAAAGGAAATAATAGTTGTTGAAGTAGTTCTTATTGAAATTTTCTTTAAGGAAATAGATCCTTTCCCTTGTACTGTTTTGGATTTTGATGGAAGTGGCATTCGGGTTTTCTATGAGTAATTGAACTCGATTTGAATGAAGTAATAGCAATATTTCCTTTGTTGTGCCTGTTCTTGTATAGGAAATGAACGAATACGTATTGGGTATTCGTGAAAGTAGGAAAAAGTTAACTGTTTTTCCTTCTGAAGTTATTAATGAATTGTGTTTCTCCTTGCTGTGAGGATAGGATGATTTTATTGTGTTTTATTGATGTTGTTCGGTCTTCCTGTTCGGATTGTAGACACGATTACAAATTGGTTTGTATTCTGTGCAATAAATGATCATACTTTCTTCTTGCTGTGATGAAAGGTTGATTCCATTGCGTCTTGTAGTTGTGGTTTGACCTTCTGATTTGAACTGTCTTGTGAATGCGAACTTGACGTGGATTTCTGTATAAATAAATGGAAAATATGGGAATTAGCTTGTTTTCTGAGTCTGTCCTGACTGTACCAAGCTTACGCAATTAACACCCTATGCGGGTTTGCCTTTATTGAGGTATTGATATATGAATATTATATTTTGAGTTCTGTACTTCATTAAGAAAATGGAGAATGCTTTGTTTTTGGAATTAACGGTTGATCGAGATAGAACTCGAATTGGATATCCATTGTTTGTGGTATATTGGATTGAAACTGTACAGGCTATGTGAGTTTGCTTTTCAATGAGAACGATTGTTCTGTTATCTTTATAAGTTGAGTTGTCATGCTAAGATGAACACGATTTGGGTGTTTGATTTCATTTTGAACAAAATGATTGTTTCTTAATGAAATTATAGGGAAATGAATTCTTCCCTTTTTGCTATTTTTGACTCTGAAAATAACATTGGAGCTTTACTGTGCATAAGAATTTGGTTTTGCTGTAGGTAACAGCAATGTGTAACTTGTTATTATGAACTGTATGCATCTTGATCTTGCTTGTTCCATGATGAATGCGATGTCTTACTAACCTGTTTCGATATTCGTATGAACCGGAATTAAAGGAAGTATTGGTAAGGGCGATAAGTTCTTCCTTGTTTTCGTTTAAAACGGATTATAAATGAAATTATTCTTGTTGCCGGAAAGTGAATTCCGAATGGATTTTGTAAGTTTCACTCTGAACTGTTATCTTGATTTGTCTTTCGTTTGGATTCCATTGTTAGGACAGTCATGTGGAAAGAAATAGAGATATGGATGAATGACTTGGAAAAATAATCTTTTCTTCTTTCATTCAATGGAAAGTCAGAATTCATGATTAATGAATTTTGTAGTGCTTAGATAGGATGCATGAACTAAAAGGAAAGTAATGAATTTACATTTCAGTTAGTTTCATCCTTTGCATTTATTGTTATTGAAAGGCGTGGAAAAGATAACAGTGTGTTATATCAGCAGTAAGCTATTTATATTTTTAACTATGCAAATATCATGAATTAAGATTTATGTAACGGTTATGTGGAAATGGGACAGCAAATTTTGGTGGTTGTGATGATATTTTGATAGTTCGGTTGTTATGTTGATCTTTCTTTTGTACCTTTTCGTGATTGATGTCTTACTTGTCGTTTATAAAAGCGGGGTTCTTTTATTGAGATAGTTAGTTGAAGCACCTTATTTTAAGGATAAGTGCTTAATATGCTCGATTCATTAGGCCCGGACCCGTGCAAATCATTTTGCGAGATGGAATTTGATTAAAATGAAGACATGGTTGTTTTCTCGATGCTTCTTGATTAGTTGAAGATAAATTGTAATTGTTGCTTTTAATCCTCTTCGAGGAATTGTGGAAAGAAGAAAGTATATTCTTACTACATGAGTTGTATTGATGTTTTATTGTAAACCATGCCCATTCAATTGGATTGGCAAATGTACGATTATGACATGAAATGTTGAATACAATTACAAGTGTGATGTTTTATTAATTATATCGGTTTGATATTCTTTGGCTAAATTGGAAATATAATGTTATTTCTTGATTTGGATTTGCTTCATTGTCCTTGGAGGGATGTTAAATGAAACGATATCTATTCTTATCTAAATGCAACTTTAAGTTGAAAAATGCAATTAGTTCATACTTGGGTAAAGATGAATTTTTAATTGACATTAAAAAGGTTTAAGAAGAATATGATTCCATAATCGAAAGGGTATTCAGGATTAGCTTAGGAGCTAAGGAATATCAATTAATTTCGGAGTGTTCGAACTTCGTTTTCAAACTCCATTAATGATCTCAAGTATGCTAAATTCAGAATAAAGGATATAGGATAAGTATATCCATAACTAATGGACCTTAACTATGTAACATTAAGGAGAACAAATGAATACATTTCTCGAAATTTAGACCTCGTATGAATGACATCTAATAAGCTAAATTCTGAATTTAGTTGCAGTTGGGAAAATCTTGGCTAAGTTTAATAGGTTAAACTTATCACGTCCGTCGATGCGGACCGCTTAATCCAAATGATTAAGAAGAGAACCAAGTAGGAAATGCAGCCCTTCGACACGAAGGAGAAGATGCATTGCGCAAGATAATGGACGCCATTTAGTCCTCTTAGCCCTATACTGGCCGTAACGAAAACGAGGATCGAGGATCGCGTGGATCTTTGAAAGTTAATTTTAATTATTAAATCATATCCAAATCACTTGAGCGGGATGTGTATTCTCGATGGGAGAATTATGTAGGACATTGGCATACGCCCGGCCTACAAAGACAAAGTGTCTCCATGAAGACGGGGTCTTCATGACGACACACTGTTGCAGCTGACATATTGCAATGCCCTCCCGAATTAAAACATCAAGAATACATAGGCTGAATGTGTAACTGTGGACAGGGGATAGGAGTATGATCTGGTATACGGAGTGACTCCGGAATACTAAAGATAACTAGACACACAGGGTCGTGGGGAAACGACACCGTATGTCTGCGTATCTTTAGTTACCGGGAGTGCCTTCCTATATTCGTTCATATTACTAACTGTAATTGGAAGTTTAAACTAACCTTAAACGAAGAGGACTGGTAGGAACCAGGAAAGACCATTCTAGATAACAGGTGAAGTGAAGTGAAGGACGTATTCATTAGCATTGCATGTGTATCACATCCAGAATATGATCATGCAAAGCATGTGAAAATCTTTGGCCAAAGTATCGCAATTCTTTGGTTGCGTTGTCCTTATCACTTAATTTAAGATGCGGGATGTCGAGATGAATATCATGTATAAACATTTAGATAGGCTTCTTAAATTGATCACTTCGATAACCGGAAATTGATTATGAGAACATGTATATATAATATACTATGCATAAATGAACATGAAGGATCGGTTGTTGCGAGTCATGAAATGAAGGATCGTTGAAACTCCGAGCCATGAAAATGGAAGATCGCGGTTCCTCGAGTCATTTGACAAAGAGCATATAGAATATGTTATAAGATTGAATGGCATTGAATGTTTGTTCCATATTGTAAATATGCGAAAGCAGGAACATTCGTTTTAAAAAAATTGTGTGATCCAAACTGTGTTGTTTGGGAAGAGAACAATTATTAAAACTTGAACGTGTGTTTGAATTTTATAATTCATAACAAAGAACGTTATTAAAAAAAAAAAAAAAAATTCCTTTGTTACGGTATCTTAAAATGGGGATGTTACGAGAATGGCGATCGAACTTAGTCAAAATTCAAAATTTTCAAGTTGTAAAACTTTCACTCACGGACTATGAGGCTTGAGAAAGACACGTGTCATCACCACAGTGGAAGCAGAGAAATGGAGGTCAGGGTTCACTTAAGTTTTCAAACTTTAAAAATGCAAAAGTTAAAAGTTCCAAAAATTTCCCATGCAAGCCCGAGCCTCCACGATGAGAAAGTCAAAGCCGCGGGGAGAAAATTCAAAAATCGATTCCACATAGTATTGGCGGAGCGGTGGGCTTTCTCAAAGTTTTGAGACTTAATACAAACAGGCCTAAAAACTTCAAAAAGGTCCGAAAGTCCGCAGCCTAAAAACTTCAAAAGGTCTCGAAAGTCCACATAGGGGACTTAAAATTTTCAAAATTTTGCCCGCATGCCCATAAAATCTGACAAGGAAATAATAATCAAAGTGGTCGAGTATTATAATGTGCCATATGTGTATTAAAAGGGGGAGAATTCATTGGACTATGTTAGTACTATAGTCTAAGGTTGGATAATCAAGAGTGGCCAAACCAATGAAGACTAATGGTCAAGTTCAAAGGTGGTCCCCACTAGTGGGAAGGTTAGAGATAATTTACACTGTGTCTATCCATGTGATCACTAGAAGACAGAACAAGTGTCAACATTAGAGACAAAGGTGGTCCCAATCAGGATAGATATTTGGATGAATTATTTTGCAAAGTATTGCAATTAATGTAATTTATTTTTGCTCAATACACATGAGTATTTTTGCATGCCTTCACAACAGACCAGAATAGAGAAGAAGATAGAGTTGCATGTTCATGGAGAGAGACTTGCCTAGCAAGCAATCTTATTTTTAGCAAATTATTCACCCTTCTTTCTTAAAAATAGAACAGTCAACTTCAGTTGACCAATTGTAATCAAGGCTATTAAATGCCTATTTGTAATTGCATGCTCTATTTTTATTCCTTTATCTATTATTAAATAAAGGATAAAAATAAGATGCGTATGGTAATCAAGCCTTAGGATATTTTAGGAAGAGGGTGAATTTTTTTGTTATATATTGTGTGCCTTTGCAAAGCATAAGGAGAACTTCTAGAGGACTTTTTGATATATGAATATTGAAGCAAATTATTGTCAAATTTTCCTTCTAAGTGTGAAGAATTTTGCCTTTCCAATTATTTGTAGTCTTGTGTATGTTTCTATTAGTCTTGTGAATGCAAATTCCCTAATCAATCATCTTACCTGTTGCAGAAAATTCAATATTTTCTCGCATAATTTTAATGTGTATGTTAAATTATCGGTGTTGTTGTGATATTTTTCCCTCTTTACAACCAAGTGTTTGCCCTTAAATTCTATAGAACACTTTGTTGGCTCGTGCATAAAGAATCTTTCACATATCAATTGTGCATATACTCAGTCAAAGCCCTCATATAAATTTGGTGTATCACCTTAGTTTTAATTACTTTACAGTCATCTTTTCCCCTTAAAACCCCATAAATCAGTTTAGGATACACCAATAAGGAACCGACCTTTTAATCCCAAAGACTCACCTCAAAATAGGTATACCCACAGACCTGAGGTGTTTCCATTGTATCTATGAAAGAAAGAGATCAATTGTGTAAGCTTAGAAAACCTGCAACCATCTCTCTATAAGGTGCACTTTCGAGAGATAAGAAGAACCTCATTGCATGATATTTTACAAAAACGACTAGAGGATTTAGAATGAGAAAAAAATGGTCAATACTTCAATATTTAATTACAGATCGAGTTTGAGGTGCCATATTCATATTTCCATGGTGAGAGGGTGAATAAGGTAGTTCCAATTTAAAATTCTTAGCTATTTACACATTTTTCAGTCATTATAATTCTGTATAGTTTCGAGATAATCATCCCTTCGCTTGCATATTTACGTCAAAGGCATTTCACAACGGGGTCGAGGACTCCACCCTATGACAACATATAGGAAATTGGCATTTAGGATGAAATTCATATGTCATCGACATATTATTGTTTAATTCCATCTAAAATTTCATCTCCTCTTGCATGTTTCTTTCTTTAGTGGTGATGAGAATGGAATTCTAACATGATATTATTGTTTAATTCCATCTGAAATTTCATCTCCTCTTGCATGTTTTCTTTCTTTAGTGGTGATGAGAATGGAATTCTGACATGATTATCCCCAAATTTTCCGCTCAAGGATTACATATTTACTGTCGTGTCCACATTTGTCATAGGACTACCACAAGAATTGTGTTACAAGGTTACAAGTGCACATAGCACAAGTATTCGAAGTAGAAGAAGTAAAATCAATACGACTAGACATTACGCTCGAATGAAGCACCTTTTAATCCTCAATGTTCTTCTTCTTCTTCTACATACAACAAACAATAGTGGTAGGGTTCGTAGTTTCCTCTCGGAGATAAGCAACCCACTTGAGATACGAATCTGAGATCCACATTGATTAATTTGTTTATAGAAAAATGAGGAGATATTAGGGTTAAAGATTTATCTCTGTGTGAAAGTTTGATTTAACCCATAATGGTGTTGATTTTAGGATGACTATTAGCGAGAAATCATTTACCACAATTCCCGTAATATTTTATTTATTTATTTAATTTAATTCTCACTATAACTATCCAATTACTGCTAAATTTACAATGTTAACTTGGGTTTCAGCATGGTTAATGATTCTAGATCTCAAATAAAGTGTTTGTATTATCATGTAAGGAAAATGACAGGTCTAAAAGGTCGTTTAGGATATGTCACTCTCCATGTTCTGCTTTGGGTTTTGAAGAGCGCTTAACCTAGTTGGCGGGTTTTTTTGAGATGGGTATATTTTTCCCATTCAAATTTTATTTTGTTTTTAAATACATTGAGAAACAAACATCGAGATACGATATTTTTGAAGTTATACGATTCATATAATATCTTTTCAAGTGGAATCTTATCACTTTAAGGAATATCTATATCGAATTCCCTTAAAAAATCTAAAATGTGTCCTAACTCTGCAAATCCTAAATTTCCTACATTAAACTTTTCTTATTAAGAAAATATTGATAATGATGTATAGGATGACGATAAATATAAAATATCTATAACTTGAAAACCCTAAAATTTCATTGTTATACTTGTCATATCAAGGAAATATTGATAAAAAGGCATACAAGGTGGCACTTTTTTCTATTTTTATTTTATCCCTCTGTAAAAAAATTTACCATAGTTATTTTTACCCTCTTGGCGGCCCAGGGGTTCTAAGCCACAAATAAACATGCACCCTGTTGTCTATGTGTCTCACTTCAAATGCATGGCACATTGTACTCTAATGGGCCTCACCTCTTTCTAGAAAAAAACATTGGTAGGAAGTTGCTATGTTGGTCATCAATATCTCCATTCTAAACGACATTTTTATAGTCTCTTTCGTCCAATCAAAGAGACCAAGTGAATGTTAGCATATTTCTTCTGATCTATTGAACACACATCTTCACCATTTCCTTCAAATGTAAGCTTTTATTAGTGCTTTTCCATGCCAAATTGAGGTCTTTCATATATGTCAATGTTGTTTTATTGAATTTGAATCTGTATAGCTTGAATTAATACTATTTAATTTTCCATCAATAGATGTAAATCCATTCATGATGTGGTCATTTTGGATGGTGGTCACATGTGATCACTATTTCAAATTCCCACCCGTTGTTTAAATATTTTTGTCATCTAGTACGAATGATGAAATTGTTTGATCATAAATGTAAAGGTTAAAAATATATATATTTATGCCGAAGGCATGTCAGAGGTGGGTTTAGGCGGGGTGGTCGACGGCGGTCACTCGGAGGCCCATAGTTCAAAGTACGTCGACATCCTCTATGGAACCACCTGAGATTGTCGACCTGCATGTGTTGTATCCTCGGTTTCTTAAAATCAGCAATGCATGTTCAATCCTTTCATAAGCGTAGAAGAGTACGACTGATTGGATTTAATGAATTTTATTTACTCTACTTTAAACATTGATGTCCTTTATGGGCCCATGCTAAGGTCAAGAAATTAAACTTTCATGTGGCAAGAGCGACAATGTTGTTGAGAGAAGTTACTTCCGGTAATCTTGAATGTTAAAAGGTCATCAATTTTATAGTTGTGTCCAAATTTCCAAATCCCACTCCACTTCCACATGATGTATTTGTTTTTCCTTCAACTAAAAATTTGGGGTTTTAAGTGCGTAGACAAAACAACAACATAATCAACCCTCAATGAAAAATTGCAGTTTCTTTAACAATTTTTGACTTCCACATTGAACCAAAAAATGCAAGTTTTCCTTTAAACTATTCATTGACAACACCTTGCTTTCTAAGATATCTCCAAACTGTGTTTCCACGACACCCTGCACGTTGTATCCCACTTCTCTGTCAAACAATTGACAAAAAATACACATGATACATATCTTCCTCCTTGAAAAAAAGATAACTTCCACAAAATGGTCCCCCCAACATTATCCTCTCCCAATTCCTTCTCCTCCCTCTAACCCCCTCTTCTACAACCCTCTTCCTCCTTTTATGTTTTGGTCCCTCAAAATCAACCTCATCGTAGACTTCCCCTTCGGCATTCACATCACACATTTCACGTGCAATTTATAGTTTTGGTAAAATAGGTAGTGTGAAAATAAGCATCTATAATGGATCCCCTCTAGCATTTGGTTATATAATAGACATGAAGATTTTATCTATAAATCAAACATTTCTAAATTTTTATGTTTTTATTTTTTTATGAAATTAAGGTTTTGATTGGATGAAGTTTGAAATTTTGGATAGGAGGAATTAATTAATCAAAAGATGGAAATAAAAAAGTGAAAATCAAATACATACATGTACTACACCTTTTCCATGGCTCAAATGGTAACACCCAAATAATATATGCTATTTGTGTTTCTTTTTCTATCTTGATCCCATTCACACTATTCACTTGAGTGCAATTTACACTTAAAGGGACCAAAATAAAAAGTGTGAAAAAATCAATAGGTTACAAGTTCAAAGCCCAATTGCAAAGTTTCCTTCTTGGAGCACAATGAAAAGAGGTGATGCATGAATAATTATTTATACCTAAGTCCCTCTAGTAGTTGGCCATACATGTTTGGCAAGAGAAAATTTTAGACTAAGACTCCATTATCCACATCAGTGCACTTTGAGCTTAAAGTAGCCAAAATAAAAAATGGGGAAAATATAATAGGTTCCAGGGTCGAAACCCAACCATATTGCTTTCTTCATGTAGCACTTTGTAGCCTCACTTTTCAGTTTTAAGCTTGAGTATATGTAGGAAAACATGCGATGTGTGAAAAACCATTGATAATTGAACCCCTCTAACAGTAGTCATGTAAGTGAAAAGTAGATTTTATTTTCCAATCAAACTTTTTGTTTTTTGTTGTCGAAGGTTTTTATTAGATAGTGTTTTACTTGTTAGACAAGATTAAGGAATCAATGGAAAGTTGCTAGGTAAAAATGAAAATTAAATAACTGCATGCACCACACATTTTCCATGGCTCAAATTGTAACACCCAAATGATATTCATTATTTGTGTTCCACTTTATTGTCTCGATCTTGCTCATATTATTCACATGAGTGAAAATTACGCTTAAAGGGGTAAAACTATGGTTAAAATCTAAGAGGATTTAGGTTCAAAACCCAACCACAATGTTTGCATCTTGGAGTGATTTATAGCACCCATTTTCAATATTAAGGTTAAACGATTGCAAGAAAATAGGTGATGTCCAAACAATCATCAATAATTTAGTCCCTCCATGGTTGGAAATACACGTCTTCCAAATAAAAGCTTTATAATGAGACTCCGTGTACAATTACTTATGTTGTTGAGTACAAACTGGTGATCTACGATTTATAATGAGGGTTTTTAAAACTACTACTTGATTTGTTATGTCCACTACTGAATGTGCAAATCATATGATGTTTGGGCACACATAGATTGAAAAGAATGGAGCAGATTTACAAAAAGATCAAATATTAGGAACACAATCTGATTATATTTTTAATAATCTTCCTACAAACTTCATTACATACCCTCCCATATAAATAGGAAATAACTCCGCTATAATTTAGGAGGTAGCTATAACAACTCACCAATCTACGTGAGTTGTTTATAAAAACTCAAACCTTATATATATAACAATAATATATTACCACTACCTTTTACATTTATAAACATAATGTAATATTACAATATTACATTTACATTCACCGAACATATATAACATATCAATGTGAGCACTAGAGATATATTTTCCTAACATTACCCCCTTAGTGCGAACATGGGGAAAACTTGCCTTTGTACTTGCACCTGATTTCATGAATAGGTGATTTTCACAAGATGATCACAAACTGATGGATGGTTTTACATACGGTTGACCACGAACCGAGAATGGTGGTTTTACAAAGTGGAGTACCACAAACCAAAAGGTGATGGTTTTACATATGGTTTACCAACAACCAAAAGTGGTGGTTTTACAAAGTGGTTTACCACAAACCAAAAAGTGAAGGTTTTAATTGGTTTACCTACAGCCACATCATGATGTGCCAAGTACTATTATCAGCCCTCATCACATTTCACCACGGGGTGATGGTTTTACATACGGTTGACCACGAACCGAGAATGTGGTTTTACAAAGTGGAGTACCACAAACCAAAAGGTGATGGTTTTACATATGGTTTACCAACAACCAAAAGTGGTGGTTTTACAAAGTGGTTTACCACAAACCAAAAAGTGAAGGTTTTCAAGTGGTTTACCTATAACCACATCATGATGTGCCAAGTACTATTATCAACCCTCATCACATTTCACCACAGGGAATAACATAGGAAATTTTATTGAATATTATTGCTCATACACACATAAAAATGTTGACATAAAGGAAATGGAACATTGGATCATGTTCCCCCTCAATGTGAAATTTCCACTTATTGAAAATAGGAACATTGAAACTAGCACTTTAAAAATCATAGTGGAAAGCACACAACACAAACTGTAAACACACATGTCACCAAAACTTTATGTGGCCCTGTCGTTGGCGAGTGACGAGAGGTCATTGATTGACCTCCAACCTCTGATGCCTCCATCCTCCAATTTCATGTTGCTAAATCATCCTGATTTATCTTTGAGGCTCATGATGCAAATATTGATGATGAAGCTTTGAATCTGACAAAAAAATAGGTACTCATTGTTTTGATGATAACTTGAGAACTATATCTCTGTTTTATAAATCGTAACATGTGTCGAAATATAGTATCAAGATATTTCCATTCATGTATAGAATCACTGGTGATTTCTCTAGAATTTCTAGCAATTGACCAAATCGGTGGTGATTTTCCCAATCGTGCATTGCATTGCGGTCTAGAATCATTGGTGATCACTGTAAAAATTAAATAGATCTTTCTAAATCCATTTTTTTACACGTGTTTGAAGCTGTTCAAATTTTCATTTATTCCTAATATAGGTGCCAACAAGAAAGATATTTTTCAGGTGAATCAGCAAATTAAGAATTGCAATCACGTTAATGGATGTTATCTGAACAAGAAAATTGAAGAAGGATGATGCCAAATTCAAATGAAGAAATAATCACTCCTCTGTCTTCTTTATTTAATCTATGCACACTCTTTACCAGTCCAATCCCACACAAATAATATATAATATAGTAGTTCTTATGCTTCTCTGAAGATTGCTAAAAAAATCTAAATACTAAGCTCTCATTCTCATAGCTAATTTAAAGACTCACATAAGTGGGGCAACCATAACTTAAAACAGATCTTCCCCTTCATGGATCTCTTTACAGAGCCATACTAGCTTTGATACCAGATGAAAATAATGGAGAAGATTTACAAAAAGAGTTCGAGATAATAAGAACACAATACGAATTATATTTTCAATAATCTTCTTGCAAACTTCATTACATACACTCCCATATAAATAGGAAATAGCTCCCCTATAATTTAGGAGGTAGCTATAACAACTCACCAATCTACGTGAGTTGTTTATAACTCTCTAACAATATATTATTTGGTTGGGTTTGTTACTTACGTAACAATACTCAACTCTAATTACGTGAGTTGTTTATAAAAACTCCAAACCATATATATATTATTGTTAATATAACAATAATATATTACCACTACCTTTTACATTTATAAACATAATGTAATATTACAATATTACATTTACATTCACCAACATATATAACATATCAATGTGAGCACTAGAGATATGTTTTCCTAACACGATGACAACAGCGAAAGTGGTTAATGGCCACCCAAATCAAATGCATCTGGATCCAAAAACAATAAAAGGATCTTCCATTTACAAGGATTTTTGCTCTTCATTGTTTTAGTGAATGCACCTTGGTTATTAATAGTACCAACAAAGCATACATGTTAGATACATATCTCGAAAGTGATTTATATTTAAATTGAAAAGGTTTAAACTTCAATCATGTTGGATCTAAAATCATCCCCACATAAACGTAACCCAAAGTAAAACAACAATGATGTAAAGGATTGCTACTATATGAATTCCTCTTATTCCATTCTTCCCATCATACTACCTTGCAAATTCTTCTTCATCTATGTGTGGCTCTCCTATTTAGGTATAGTTGTCAGTAAAAGATGAAAGTGAATGAATTGTATATTTGGATTCAATGTTTATTAACTCTCAAGATATTAATGGGCACATGGAGCACAATTGTAATTAGGACCTCCTCATTATAATGTCATCTTTTTAATGAGGATTATAAGATGACATTGTGGGCTTTCCAATCGGTGAGAGGAAGCACACGCCCACAAAATTACAATGCAATGTTCCATAAGCGGTAACATAAATGTTGAGAATTTTTTGGACAATTTTTTAATGCCTGTGGTGCTCACATACCATAGTCACACGCCACTAGCATGGACCAAGATATCTAATATTTGTTACGTAATTTTCCCATCTGCTACTTGGAGGAGCTTCGTTATTTGACTAAATATTTCGAGGTGGGTGAATTTGAGTCTATTTAGCTTCGGGAGGAAAGGCTCTAAAGAAAACATAACCCCATTTTTTACATTTTCATGTCTACTTCGGAGCGTTAGTAGGGCCAACAAATCTAAAATGCACACGTTGAAGGTGGAGATCATTTATATCACCATACTTGACATGTTTGTTAGAATTTTCTCACTCTATCTAACTTGGAGAAACACCTTGACATAATAATTATCTGCTAAATTCCATAATTCAAAGTTGAAATTGATAGGAAGCTAAGTCTGAAAATATAATTGAAATGATTGATCAGTAAAGAATTGGTGCTTGGGGTCCACCATAAATGGAGCCACATTTTTCAGAAAGAGTATTAAAATAAATTTTCCTTAATCTATGAATACAATTTATATGATTTTCAAAATAGAGTGGACTTGAGTGCGGAAGAGGGTTGCACAATTCACATTGTAGCCTTACCCATTGGTCACATGTCACGAAGTTGAATGAGGGACTATCTCTCCATGGTGGTGTGGCACACCAAGATTGATATTTCAAGTATAAGTTCTTTTTGTACAAAACACTAGAAAATCCCATTTCCTCATCAACCATGGGACACGGGGAACTTACAAATTAAATATTTGGTTGGAAGAGCTCAGCGAGTCCATGGGAATATTTTCAAACTAATAGGAAATTTTTAGGGGTTATAGGGCTCTGTCATTTCCATTTGTCACCATATTTGGGGATTGTGAATGATTAGTTTGTTGCAATTTGCAGGCTTATCATGTTACTCTCATTTCTAGATGCTTTACATTCTTACCCAGGTGACTCATGTAGACACTAAATCACGCACATTAGACATTATTTAGTCTCGATCTCATACTACTATTTAGAGGGTTTTGAGTGGAGAAAGTACTAATTAACCCCCATCTTTTGGTCATCTTACTTTGTTTTATTTCATAATACCCAACCTATTACACTCACATGCCCATCGAGTATTCAACATTTTCCATCATTTTAGCTTTGACTAGGTAGCATAGGCTAGTCTTAGGGCACCCATGGGCGCCCTATCCATTTTGAACTTTCTGCCACTTTTTGGGCTCTTTCTAGTCATTTCGGGTTCTTATTGTTTTGGTGGTTGGCCATTTCGAGGTTAATTACAAAATTAGATCAAAATAACCCTATAAATATAAAGTTATGAGACCATAATGAGGCATCAAGCATCGGGCACTAGTCACTAATATCATCCACCTAGTGTTGCATCTATTTGGAGATCATTTGCATCCATTAGCTCTATAAAAAAGGACAAAGCTAGCTCATCTACATCACACAAACATAGGGGGAGGGATTCTATTATATTCCATGCACCATTCTATTACATTTTTCTACACATGGTTAGCTCGCTACATCACAAAGTGTGATTGGCACAAGAGAGCCTAGGGAACATGTTGTACACACACGAGAACTATATTTGGGTGCAAATGTAGTGCATCGCTCGATTAGTAATCCCACGTTATGGCAATGGAGTCGATCGACCCATTCATTTGCATTATTTTTTATGGTTTTAATACTTCATATGGTCTCTACTTCATCTTGGATTATCGGTGACACTCAGTAGTGATCTGATGAATCTAATGTGATACACAAAGTAAAGCTTTTAGACCACTTCGAACTGTGAAACTCAATTCCAAATATTTTGCAAACACCAGGTTCCCATTCTACGAGACAGTGCCCGCAGATGCCCCGGTCCTTCTCTAGGCACCCCCAGTCAAAGAATCAGTCAAATCCATCCTTTACGAGGACCTCTGCACATTCACTCCTGCCTCCAAATTATTTTGTTAACTCTGTGACACAATTTAGATATGCCTCTGAATTAGCTAAGTCTTTTCCTTGATCTTATTGCATATTAGGGTTTCTAATTTCATTAGTTTTGTTGTTTGGGTCATTTCTATAATCATTTACTATATTTACATGACATTATAGATTAGATTAACTAAAAATATTCCTAATTTTAGTTAATCATTTTGGTGAACCTAACTTTCGAATCCTCTTTCTATTTGTCTTCTTTCATCATTTAGTAAAGCTCATCTTAAGGCCATGAATGATCATATTGTTGAAAACCATCAAGATCTAGACTTACTTTTACATGTGGCTCATGAGGAAGCTACACATTTAGTAAAACTTAACGCTTACGTGGCTATACCAACCTCTGTGCTATTGCTTTCGACCACTCACTTTCTCTCTTCCACCTATGTCCACTATTCTTATTTTAGCTACTACTCCTAATAATTTTATGCCACACTTAGTTTCTCGTCTTTGCGAGTTTCATTAGAAATCAAGACTTAACTTCTCTTTATCATGACCTTCAAGCTCAAATTCGTAAGTTCAACAAGTCACTTCGCATGCATTATCATATTTAGATTCTACCTTATTGTTGCATACTCTATTTGCACCTACCATTTCTAATTATCCATTTCCCCTAGCTTTTTCACCCCTAAGCTTCCCATTTTCAATGGGCATGGTGACCCACAGGAACATCTTAGAGCATTTCATGTCATTTGTCTTGATTTTGTTGATGATCATATTCTTTTAGCTAAAATATTTCCTTGTAGTCTCCACGATTATGTGATGTGTTGGTTTCTGACCTACTTATACGTTTGGTAACTTAATTTATGCATCTAACCAATGCCTTTCTTACTCATTTCTTCATCAATATTGGCTCTAAGATCTCTTACACTCAGCTAGCACAACTTAAACAAGGATCAAATGAACACCTCACTAACTACGTTTTGAGGTATAAGAACAATCTAGCTAAAATGACAAATGTGCTTCACGGACTCATGAGCTTGAAGATTTTTTATTCCAAAGTATTTTACTGCCTCTCTAGAGAGTTTTCTATTTGATACCTCTCCTTCATTTGATCAGCTTTTTCATACTCTTAAGCTTCGTGAGACCAAACTCCTATCCATAGGAAGCTTAAGTATCAGGAACAAGATTCGTCTTCCACTCATTTTCAAAACAAGACACCATTCAAACCATCTATAACTAATCCAACTGACACTAAAATCACTATCAACATGGTCACCCCTAGTAAGGAGGTTTAGTCACAACAACCTCGGCACACATTTAGTAACCTTCCAATGGCTCCACATCTCATATTGAAACAACTTCTTGAGATAATCTTATTACCCTTCCTCCACCACTTGAGTTAGACCCATCATGACAAAAAGGTAGGAACTACAATGAGAAATTTTTCTGTGATTATCATTGATGCGTGGGACATTATATGAACATATTTATCAAACTCTATACAATAATCCAAGACCTAATTGATGATGACAAACTAGAGTTTCACGAATCTACTAACTCTGCACCGACGACACGATGACAAAGGTAAAGTTAATCTCTTTAATAAAAAAATCTCAACCACATGATAAGAAGACATCTTAATCTTCTCCCAATCATACATATCACACAGTGCCTTCTCCTGTATCAAGGATTATTGATTGCTGAGTTGTGGAGCTTAATTACTTCACATTGGCATGTTTTGACAAACTTGCTTAGAATACACGATAACCATCATCGGTCGGTTGACCTCAATTGGTCACCTAGGGACCGATATCGATCGAGAAAGGAGGAACCAACATCGGTTAGGGGATCCGACATCAATTAGGGTAACCGGCATCGGTTTCCTATGTTTGATTGCTTTGATTTAAGTCATGGGAATTAGATCTAACTTTTGATATAAAGTTGATCTAATGATTGTAATTGCATAGCTAAAGTTCCCTAAGTTTGTATATGCCTATATAAGCTAGAAAGCTAGGGTTAGAAGGCAAAATTAAGAGACAATTAGAAGAATTGTAAAGAAGTTTCCTTTGGAGAGAGAAAGAGAAACTTGTGAGGAAGAAACTACTTTGTACATCCAAGAAGGTGTGGAAGATTGTAGATCTTCATTGTATTTCCTCTGTGATAATAGATTGATTGTTTCTTGGTGGACATATCCCACACTAGGTGAACCACATTAAATCTTATGTATTATTTCTTCTAGTTATTTTTGTGTTTATTGGTTACATGCTTAGATCTGATAATTACATCGGTAAAAATTGTGTACTAACCCCAACAAATGGTATTAGAGTTTTGTTTGAGGGTTTTGTGTGTTGTGATTTACTCACTGAAAGGGATTTTTGATTGAGTGGGATCTATAGAATGGCAAAAGAAGACAAATACAAAGTAGAGAAGTTTGATGATCGTAATTATCAATTATGGAAGATGCGGGTGGTAGATTATCTGCATCAGAAGGATCTATATTTACCATTATATGTGAAGGCAAGACCTACAAAGATGACTGATGAAGAGTGGAATATTCTTGACAGAAAGGCTTTGAGATCTTTAAGATTGCTTGGCAGCATTTGTGGCCTCAAATATTACTGAAGCTAAATCTACGGTAGAATCGATGAACTATTTGGCTAATTTATATGAAAAACATAGTGCTTCAAATAAAGTTTATTTGATGAAGAAATTATTCAATTCTAAGATGTAAGAAGATGCATCTACATCAAGTCATTTGAATGATTTTCCTTCTATTGTAAATCAATTAAAATCAATTAATATTCCGTTTTAGGATGAGGTGAAAGAAAAAAATTTCTATGATATTTTCCAGGATAGTTGGGATAACTTGGTTATGGTTGTTAATAATACAACGTCTACTACTAATATTTTAAAGTTTGATGATGTGGTTAGTATAATTTTAAATGAAGAAATACGCGGAAAAGTACAGGAGAATCATCACCTTAGAATGATTTGAATGTAGAAATCAAGAGAAGGCGAGAGGAGAAATCCAAGAACAAGAATAATGGGAAATTGAAGTCAAATAATGACATATCTAAATCCATAGGTAGAGGAATTACCTCTTGGAATTGTGGAAAGAAAGAACATGCGAAAGATTGTTGGTTCAAAGAAAACAAAGAAATTTTTTTGAGACAAAGGTAAAGAGGTAAATATTGCAACTCGGGTAATGCAAGATGCCCTAATTCTCTCCTTGGATAATAAAATTGAATCATGGGTTTTAGATTCAGGAGCCTCTTTCCATGTAACCCCTAATAAGGGTTATTTTAGAAATTATGTCTAGGGTGATTTTGGGCATGTTTATTTAGGAGATGATGAACCGTGCAATATCTTGGTAAAGGTGAAGTTCATCTAAAATTCTGAAATGGAAATACATGGATATTGAAGATGTGAGGCATGTTCCAAGCCTCGGGAGAAATCTAATTTCTGCGAGATAATTGGATGAAGTTGGTTGCGTGGTTACATTCACAACCGAAGCTCTTGGAAAGTTACTAAGGGATATCTTGTTGTAGTAAGAGGAAATAAGGTAGGATCGTTGTATTTATCTACCTATATTCTTGATTCATTTTCTCGTGCTATTTACTTCATATTCGGATGTAAGAATTTTTGTCCAAAATTCACCCACCAAGGTAATTTTGATAACTTGCACAAATTCTTCAAGCTTGAGCAATCAAAATGGTGAAAGGCCCAAAATTTTAGATTTTGGGACCCATTGGCTTTTCTCTAACTTCCTATCCAAAGAAAAATCCAGGAGTTAGTGAAAATTTGAAAAATTTTGAAAAAATGAAGGGCCTATTTTAGTGTAAATCGGAGTGCAGGGGGCTGCGGATGGAACCAATGCAGATCGTTCCAGGGGTTCTCGGACCCGAAAATAGGAAATGCTCGTAGAAGATAAAAATGTAAAAATGGCGAATATTTTTGTCTCACATGGTCCATGGGATAGTTAGGATGAGAGAACGTGCGAGCCTTGAAAAGATAACAAAGTGAAATGCTTAGGAGCCAAGTCACGATGCACCCAAAAGTGGAACAATTTTTCCAAGACATTTGGGCCCAAAAAATGCAAGCACCATAACCAATTCATTGCGAGTTTTGGAAAAAAATTATCCCAGGACCACATAGGAACAAGTGGGACATGGAGATCCAAAATAACTAAAATCGCCACACTCAAAGAAATGTGGATATGTCAGGAGTCAACGACCACTTGGCCCGCTCATGGCGGATGCATGTAAGGACATAATATCCCAGTTGGGCGATGTGGAGAAAATCAGCCTAAGCCGACAAGAACACATGGGACAACCCGGGCCCAAAAAGCCGATTTCACTATAAAAGAGGGAATCAAAACGGTAGAGAATCTTGGCCCGAATGTCCGGGACACATGGGACATCCAGGACCATGCCATACCTACATCACAAGAACATCCCGACCCTAAACTTCAAATGGTCATAAATTTTGACTTTTTAGAAAGGACACGACATCCTCTACGTCACAATTTTTTTAATAAGGGTATATGGGTGAAAAGAAAAGGAACATATCCAACTCTAAGAAATTAAATGATCAATCTCATAAAAAGCAAGAAATCTCTAAAGCAAACTCAATATAGCTACTCACCTCAGATTGACATATTTTTGCATTTCTCAAGAAATCACACAAAATTAGTACCATTGGAATCATGGCTCCAAGACTAATGCACGAGAGATCAAAAAATCTAGAATTTTTGAATACACGATAGTGATTTTTTTGAAAACGTGGCCAAGTTTAAAATAGTGGTTTTATTGGTGGTTAGGAGAATATTAAATGAGCATGGGAAATCATTCTTTCACTGCTACAAGTTATGGGATAGCATGGGGAGACTTTTTCAAGAAACATACCATCATTTCACTCCATTTATGACATCTTGCAAGTGGTGGGAAGTCAAATTTTGGGATTTTCATTTCTCCATCTCTTTGTCCTCTCATTGATTAGGAGGATAGTTTGAGTAGGAAAACTTTGTCATTTTGGTTTTGTGAAGCCAATGTGCTACAGTCCTTGTAGTTAACTCCTTACATGGTGATCAAGCCCTTATTTTGTAATAGATTGAACTGTGCATATCAATGAAGTAATAGATGCAAGTTTGTGGATGTATCTTCCCTTGTTGTGTTTATTTGCATTCTTCTTGCCCTTTCTGCCTCATTGCAAATATATTGTGTCTATTTTATGCTCTTGTAGGGATTCATTTTTATTGGGTGTGTATGAAATATTGTTTTGAATGAAGTTGCTAGAATGTGGAGAATTGTTATCACCCTCTCTAGTATGCATTTTGCTTCCATATTTCACACATTGGAAAGTTATTCTCATCCCCTTTTTTCTAGTGTATCACCACTTTAGTGTAGGCTTTGTTTTCATGCTCTATCTCTCCCTACTCCCTTGGAAAGTTAGATTAGGATAAGATATTTTTGTCTGCATTAGAGTAGATTGTGACTAGTTTAGGGGCAAGAACCATCTTTCTTTAGAGGTCTATCTCAAATGTAGCAAGTCCCAAAACTTGGAAATATTGCCCATGTTACCCAGTTACACCATGAGTTCAAGCACACACACTTGTGTAAACCGTAGGGTCTTGTGATTCGGTGATAACAAACATGTGGCATAATCGTCTAGGCCATATGAGTCAAAAAGGAATGCAGATCTTAAAGGTAAAGGGTAAATTATCATATTTGAAAGATGTAGATCTTGATTTCATGTGAGCATTGTATCTTTGGAAAGCAAAAGAGGGTGAGATTTATCAAAGTTGGGGTAACAAAAAAGAAACAAAAATTGAAGCTTGTGCACTCGGATGTGTGGGGACCATCCCGGGTAGCTTCTCATGGTGGATCCCAATATTATGTAAATTTCATTGATGATGCCACAAAAAAGGTATGGGTTTATTGTATTAAGCGTAAATCGATGTTTTTGAGACTTTTAAAAGATGGAAAGCGTAGATCGACAATGGTGGTGAGCAACTGCGGCAAGGATTTCAATGATTATTGTTCGAGTAAATGGAATATGCATAGAAAGAATAGTTCCTTGAACACCACATGAGAATGGTGTTGTAGAAAGAATGAACAGGGCAATCACAGAACATGCAAGAAGCATGAGGATATATGTTGGATTTCCCTTACAGGTTTGGGCATAAGCGGTAGACATGGAAGAGTATTTAATCAACTTTGGGCCTTTAAGTGCCTTTGGATGGTGGATTACCAAAAGAATCTTGGATTGGAAAAGAGGTAGATCTTTCTTTTCTTAGAGTATTTAGTTCAGAAGCTTTTGTGCATGTTGATAAAGAAAATAGAAAGAAGTTGGATGCTAAATCCAAGAGATGTACTTTTATTGGTTATGGCTCTAGTGATTTTAGATTCCGGTTTTGGGATTTAGAGGATGCTAAGATAATTAGGAGTCGTGACATTGATTGGTATGAAAAGTGAATGTACAAAGATAAATTTTGGTGCCCATGATAAATCGGTTGGAAAATTTGTGGAAGAAAATGCATTCTCAAATTTAGGAAAGACATCTACATGTACTGTCGGTCATCCTAAACCGAGACATCGGTTGAGCTGAATTGTGCAGCGTCACATCACACTGGACCGGTGTCGGCTATAGAAGAACCATACTTGTGTCGGTTATACGAACGGACGTTAGCTTCTGAGTGACCGAGCATCGATCACTTTGTTAGAAATAGATACAAATTTGCAGAATGAGTAGATTGAGCCTCTGCACCCCAAGATCTCAGTGAGAAGGTCACAAAGGGTAAGTAGACTTCCAGAAATATTTTCACCTTCCTTATCTCATTTGTTATTGACTAATAGTGGTGAACCAGAAATCTTTGAAGAAGTAATGTAGGATGAAACCCACAAGTAGTGGGAACATGGCATGGATGAGGAGATGAACTCCTTGGAACAGAACCAGATATGGGATTTGGTTAAGTTGTCGGCATGTAAAAGATCATTACCGAACAAGTGGGTTTATAGGATCGGGAAGAAGAGGGTGGACAGAAAAGATACAATGCAAGGCTTGTAGTCAAATGATTTGCATGAAAGCGGTATTGAATTTGGTGAGATTTTTTCTTTTGTTGTTAAGATGACTTCCATTCGTACTATATTGAGTTTATTTGCATGAGAAAATTTTCACTTAGAGTAACTTGATGTTAAGACAACTTTCCTTCATGGTGATTTGGAGGAAGAGATTTATATGCAACATTCACTTGTGTGCATGTTGAAAAAGATCCCATATGGGCTCAAGGAAGCTCCAGGCAATGATATAGAGGTTTGATAGTTTCATGCATGAGCATGGTTATTTGAGATGTGAATCGCCATTGTGTTTATTTCAAGAAGCTTGAAATGAGAGATATATTATTTTTTATTGTATGTGGATGATATGCTTATTGCATGATCTAGTATGCAAGACATTGGTGAGCTTAAGAAAAAGCTAGCTAAAACATTTGCAATGAAATATTTAGGAGCTATAAAGAAAATCCTTGCATAAAAATTATTAGAGACAAGAAGAACATGAGGCTATATGTGTCTCAAAACATTATATCGATAAGGAGTTGGAAAGGTTTAATATGCATAATTCAAAACATGTTAGTACACCTATGGCTGGACACTTCAAATTGAGAAAATATTAGTTTCCTTCATCACATGAGGAGGTCGAGTACATGGCATGAGTTCCATATGCTTAAGTAGTTGGAAGTCTCATGTATGTTATGGTTTGTACTAGACCAGACATTACACATGTAGTGGGAGTTGTGAGCAGATTTATGGCCAATCCAGGTAAAGAGCATTGAAAGCAATCCAATGGATTCTCAGGTATTTGAGAGGGACATCCAACATGTAGTTATGTTATGGAGGGTCAGATACTTCTTTATGTGGCTATGTTGATTTAGATATGGCTGGAGATTTGGATGGTAGGAGAAGCACCATTGGATATGTATTCACAAAGAGGTGGGACAATTAGTTAGATTTCTATATTGCAGAAGGTTGTGGCCTTGTCTACTACAGAGGCTGAATATGTTGCAGACTATAGAAGCTAGCAAAGAGATGATATGGATGAGAAGGTTCATGGAAGAGTTGGGAAAGGAGCAAGAGGATTGCAGATTATACAGTGATAGTCAAAGTGTAATTCATTTGACAAAGAACTCAACATTTCATTCAAGAATGAAACACATTTAGTTGAGATATCACTTCATACGGCAAGTGTTGGAGGATGGGAAATTGAAATTGGATAAAATTCATACTAATAAGAACCCTATGGATATGCCAACGAAGTCGTTGGAAAAGGAGAATTTGGAGCTACACTCCACTTTTTTTGGTCTTCAATTTTGAGACTTGAAGAGGGAGAAACATGCTAAGGAAAGGATCGGTGGAAGAAGTTGTATGGTACAATGCAAAATTTATCTCCAAGTGGGATATTGTTGAGTTGTGGAGCTTAATTTCTTCACATTAGCATGCTTTATGAACTTTCTAGAGTACATACTAACCGGTGTCGATCGGTGTGCCGGCATCAGTCACCTAAGGACCGGTATCGGTCAAACACGGAGGCAACAACATCGGTTAGGTAACCAGTGTTGATTGCCTATGCGTGATTGCTTTTATTTAAGTCACGAATTAGATCTAATTTTTGATATAAAGTTGATTTAATGTTTGTAATTGCATAGCTAAAGTGACCTAAGTTTGTATATACCTATATAAGCTAGAAATTTAGGGTTATAAGGCATAATTAAGAGACAATTAGAAGAATTGTAAAGAAGTTTCCTTTGGAGAGAGAAAAGAGAAACTTGTGAGGAAGAAACTATTGTACATCTAAGAAGGTGTGGAAGATTGTAAATCTTCATTGTATTTCCTCTGTGATAATAGATTTGTTGTTTCTTGGTGGACGTAGCCCACATTGGGTGAACCATGTTAAATCTTGTGTATTATTTCTTCTGGTTATTTCCGTGTTTATTGCTTATATTCTTAGATCTAATAATTATATCTATAAAACTTGTGTGTTAACCCCAACATTGATTTCTTAGTTACAAATATTAATGTTCGCCTCCAATCATTTCTTTTTCCACCCACAATTATCATGTGAATTTCTCATCTAATCATTTACATATCAATGCATCTATTGCTCAACCTCTATTAACAACACTAAGGTTGACCCATCATGGCCCATTAGTGCATGCTCTATTTCACTTCTCAAGGCTATTAGCTATCCTCCATTGCAAATTGAGTACCCTTTCAACAAACCCTTTGGCATTGTTAAGCTACATGTTACGGTTGGTCCTCTTACTCTGTTAGTGCCTTTCCTCATTGGAAACATAATTAATGAATGTGACATGCTTATTGGTATCAATTGGATTCATCACTCTCAATCTATCATCTTTATGAATCATTTGCAACTTAAATTCATTCACAACAATTAGGTTATCTCTATTGATGGTGTCCCTCCATCTACTCCATGGTCATCATCTCCTCGCACATCAATTAGCACACCACCTACATCATCTAGTGCATCAAACTCTATATTACTCAAAGCATAATCTAATCCTATTTCACCTACTCGCGCGTTATCTACATGACCTCACCATTCTATTAGTCCTACACATTAGTATAGTCTAGTCCCAGGAGATTCTTGACTCCAGGCATCGATCACCACCTCGGTTTATTCCACGTAGGTGTCCATCACCTTCGCAATTAGCATCACGTCGGTATCCATCACCGATACATTTTTGATGCCACGACCTTCATCATACATTCATCCATCACATTCACATAGACTTCATTCACCAGCACACCCTTTGTCTACTATACCACCATTGTTAGAGCATAATCATACGGTTTCATCATCATGTGCATCAAAGGAGGATCTTCGTCCTTCATTGTCATTGGTTAGTTCATTTCATTAATGACTTAGGGGTATAACACCTAACATCCCCCTCATCTTGATATTAGCACATTTATCACCTTTGCATTCACATCCACACATTTAGCGTCGACCATTACCCGATGACACACTCTTGTGCTTCGGTTCACACTTGACTATTGAAGGATTATTACACATGAACCCTACACACTTTACATTAGACCTCACATATTACATCCATTCACACATAGCGCATGCATATATCATACATTCTACAACATTTTAACACTTGTGCATTTATACATATGTGTCTAGCATCACATTATCTTACATACTACATACTAGTCTATCTACATACATTACATCTTGTACATCACACAATACAGAATACCTGACTTACTCATCACATGGTCATCTATTATCATCAAGCATATTACATTATCTTCTATGCACTACACTCACTACCCTATGATGCACTTTAGTTCCTTGGTCCATACTTGACTACCGAGGGTTTACAAATCAAATGGACCTTACATTCATCACACGTTTATCATGCGACATTTCATCATGCAATATTCCTAGGTTAGTGACATATGCTTTAGGCTAAATGGTCACTTACTCTATCATCTTGTAGTGGTATACGCTTTAGGCTACATCACTACTCCTTACTATTCATCTTGTAATGACACACACTATAGGCTAAATTTTCACTTCCTCTATCATCTTGAAGTGATTCGCACTTTAGGGCTAAATCATCACTCTTACGCTCATCTTGTCGTGATATACACTTCAGCTATAGGGTTCACACACATATCATCTTTTCTAGGTCGCATATCATCACCATTACACACATACACTTTCATCGTAACGTGTTAGACATAACACACACTTTAACCATTTCCCGATGACGCACTCTTGTTTACGGTTCATTCTTGACTACTAAGGGGGAAAACAAAATGAACCTCATTGCATAAATTTACATCTAGTCGAGGATCATGCAGATCCTATCATTCCATCTTGCATTCCATTCCATCCATCCACAACATACTACATCTTATGGTTGTTTTTACTCTTGCTTACTCGTGTTTGTTCATGGTCACTTTATTACACATGTTA
Organism: Taxus wallichiana var. yunnanensis; assembly: GCA_018340775.1. Lineage (NCBI taxonomy): Eukaryota > Viridiplantae > Streptophyta > Pinopsida > Cupressales > Taxaceae > Taxus > Taxus wallichiana. The sequence goes on along the minus strand of CM031240.1, from coordinate 804,996,482 downwards.
ATTAGATTACTTGTATGTCACTTATCTATATCATTCACGCATGTACATTCACGCCTTTGTCTAGTTGTGATCACAATATAGGTCTCTTACACGTAAAATAGATGTTCACCTTCTACCCTCCTACATTGGTCGTTAGGGGCATCCACATTTGTCTCTCATATCTGTTATTGTTTTATCTTGTACTTAACACTTTACATTACTTGGTTATACATGATTTTCACATACTAGTTATCTTTCTAACATGACTAACGAGTGCTTCATGTGTAGCATTTGTTATGCAGGGATATTTGCTTCCATACTTGATTATTACATTGTCTTCTTCTTTTTACTATTGTTTGCGGGCCTTGCCCTATGTTTGGTGTGCACACTTATTTGTTATTTGCGGCCATGATGACCTTACGTGTCTTGCGACATCATGAGTGATGTCCCATGTTTGCAACCCACATTGGCGGTCTACTTTGTCTTCTTGTATGTTTACTAATTTGCTTGGTAGCTTTTACATTTTTGTGTAGCTTACACATTGTCTTCTACATGCATGATTTTTCATACTAACACTAGTATTTGGATAACCTCTTGTTTTTACGTGCCTTAGTTTTTGCCAAGTGCTTTCCATTCCCTATGAGGCAAAGTTTTATAAGTACATGTGATTGGTCCTTTTTGGGGCCACATTCTCCTATCGGTGACGTCACATGCTCTACTAAAGAGGGGATGAATAATTTGGGTTTCTACATACTACACAGAGATTCTACACTTTGGTTCGGTTTAATTATATATATAAAGATTGGGTTCATGCCATACTGACTACGAACCCCATACACAGCGGATTTTACAAGACATGGTAGTCATTAGAATTTTGGGAAGAACTTAAAGGTTGGAGGATACAGTGGAATTCCTCCCTATACTTCTTCGGCCAGTGGCGTCGGATCACCTAAAAACCAGGACGTACAGAGATCTCTTCACACACATTCAAAGAAGAATTTATAGGAAGGAGAATATTGCAGCTTTCTCCCTACACTTCTTCAGCCAAGGTGGCATGAGATCACCCAAAAACTCATAGTACATGATATCATTCTACACTCTTTTTCTCGACATGGATCAAGTGCATATGTTCCATTTACACTTTTCATTTACGTACTTTTACATTCACATGATTTTTACATTCATATGCATGTGCCTCTTACATTGCATTTTTACACACATATACATACATATTTGACTACTTGATCATTTTATCCTTGTGGGTCCAACCATATGAGAAAAAAAAGTCAAATAGGGGCAACAACAACAACAATGCGACAAAAACAACGATGACAACAACAACATTTTGTGGCAATACACACTATACTAACCATACAGGTACATTACACACATCAGCATATACACATGAATTTTTTCCCTAGGTTCACTCTCATCTCCTTTTTGTGCATTTTTCATCTTTAGTTTCCATGTTATATCATCATTTTATCACTACATGCTTTTTCTAGTCCTTGACACACTTTCTACATCGCTCTATATCGGCATCGGTATGCATCTATATCTACTTTATGTTCTGAGCCTTCCGATCACCAACATAAAGTGGGGGAAAATGTAAACACTAAATCATGCACTTTAGGCATTATTTAGTCCCGGTCTCATACTACTATTTAGAGGGTTTTTGAGTGAAGAAACTACTAATTAACCCCCATTTTTGGCCATCTTACTTTGTTTTATTTTTTCATTCCCAACCTATTACACCCACATTCCCAGATCTGTATTTGGCATTTTCCATCATTTTATCTTTGAATAGGTCACCCAAGCTAATCTTGGGCACCCCGATCCTTTTGAGCTTTCCCGCCACTTTTGGGTTCTTTCTAGCCATTTTGAACAGGTTCTTATATTTTTGGTGGTCGAGCCATTTCGGGGTTAATTATGAAATTAGATCAAGATAATCCTATAAATATAAAGTTATGAGGCCAAAATGAGGCACCAAGCATCGAGCACTAATCACTAATATCATCCACCTAGAGTTACATCTATTTAGAGATCATTTACTGACCATTATCTCCATCACAAAAGAAAAAGCTAGCTCATCTACATGACACACAAGCATAACGAGGATTCTATTCTATTACATGCATCATTCTATTACATTTTTCTACACATAGTTAGCTTTCACATAAAAAGTGCAACTAAAAAAGAGGACCTAGGGCACATGTTGCATACACACACGAACCACATTTGGAGTGCAAATGTAGTGCATCGCTCGGTTAGTAAGCCCATTGTTATGGCAAATGAGGTCATTCTAACCCATTCATTTGCATTCTTTTTTTAGGGTTTGATACTTCATATGGTCTCTTGTAGGTCTCTCCTTCATCTTGGATTATCGGTGACACTCGGCGTAGTCTGGCGAATTTGATGTGACACATGATGAGGGTTTTGGATCACTGTCAAACTTGTGAAACTCAATTCGGATCTTTTACATAGACCAGGGTGCCCATTCCACAGACTAGAGCACTGCAGGTGCCCCAATCCAGAGAACTCATCTAAATCCATTCTTTTCAGGACCTCTGCATAGTCGCTCCTGCCTCCATATTATTTTGTTAGCTCTGCGACATAGTTTAGATCTACCTCTGAAGTTAGCTAAGTCTTTTCTTGCTCTTATTGCATATTAGGGTTTCTACTTTAATTAGTTTGGTTACTTGGGTCATTTCTATAATCATTTACCCTTTATTATTGTATTTACATGTTGTTCTAGATTATATTAACTACACATATTCCTAATTTTAGTTAATCAACCCACATGTTGCTTTTCTTAATTATTTAGATTTTGAGAGTGTTAACATGGCCAACAAATTGAAAATGCACACGTGGATGGTGGAGAACATTTAGATAATGTTAATACGGGTTAAGTTGTGAATGGTCAAGATTATATCAAACAACGATATCCTATCAAAATTCACTTGATTTATCTAACTTGGAGAAACGCCTTCAGGCGTATTTATACTTCATTCTACGGTCTGCTAGAAGTGCATGAGACCTTTGCATTTCTATTTTATTTATCTTTGTAGCCTTTCAGAAGTGTTTGTTATAGTTCAACATTATTCATGTGACTGTAATTTATGCTTAAAGGAGGGGCAAAAAAAGGGGAAAATCAAATAAGTTTTAGGTTTGAAACTCAACCACAATGCTTACTTTTTGTACCACTAGGTAAGCTCCCTTTTCAAATATAAGCTCTAGTAATTGCAGGAAAACATGCGGTGCATGACCAATCATCGACTAGTGAAGCCTTCCAGTGGTTTCTCATATGAGCGATGGGTAGATTTAATATGTTTGATCAAAAATTTTAGACTATAGATATTTACTAATAAAACCATTAAAGTGTGTCATGTAATGTCAAGGTATCTGTTGGGGTTAGACCAAATTGGTTATACACACACACACATATGATTAAAGAATACAAGCAATAAACACAAAAATAACCAACAAAATAAAATACACAAGATATAACGTGGTTCACCTAGTGTGGGTTACGTCCACCAAGAAAAAACCAATATATTATTCTAGAGGTTATATAATTGAAGATTTGTAATCTTCCACACCTTATAAGACGTACATTACTTTTCCTCTCACAAGCTTCTCTAAGCTCTCACCAAGAATTCCTTCTTACAATTATCACTTCCTTAACCTCTAACCCTAGTTTCTTAGCTTATATAAGCCTATACAAACTTAGGGCACTTTAGCCATTCATTTACAACCATTAGATCAAATTTATAACAAAGATTAGATCTAATTCCCGTGACTTAAATATAAACAATCATGCATAGGTAACCGATGTTGGTTAGTATGCTCGGTGATCGATGTCATCCGGTACCAATGTCGGTTAATGTAAAACACTGCAAGTTATAAATAAGATCCTTTGTGAATATGTAGTGCCCACTTCCCTTTGACACCTTTTGATATTGATCATGACATTGTTGACTATATTATGGACATTATTATAGTTTTGATTTAGTATGATGTTAGATATTTGATCATGGATTATTGTTGACTTTGATTCTTATATGATGCATGATGATTATTAGAGACACTTTTATATATTGATGTTGATATACTATTTGACATGGTTATATTATGGATGTCATTCAGACTTGTAATAATTGGATATTTTGATTAGACCTAGAAAATGAAAATTAGATTAAAATTGATGATGATATAGTTGTTAATGAAATTGTGAGTGATATTGTTGATTGTCGTGATAATTGTTGTGATTCACATATATATTGATGATCTTGAAATTATATTTATATTCATTTGGATGTTCTGATATGGCCATAAGGTTGAAGGAGGTATTTGTATTTTTGCAGGTTAAAAATATCACAACAAACATCGGGGGATTGGAGACCAACCACTTTGGAATTCTAGATGAATTCAACAAGGTCACCATGGCAAATTTGTGTTTGTTTGTGTGTTTGATTGTGTTAGGGATTCCCATGGGGGATCACCTTTAAATGTGACCAAGGGATTTTATGTTTTTCTTTTATTTGGTCCCTTTTGTTTAATGTTTGCATGTGTTTTATGTGGTGCACTTACCCCTTTCATTATTTATTTAATGTGGTGTTAATATTGTGAGTAATCATGTTGTTAAGTTAATTAATTAAAAGATATCATGAGAATGTAATTAATATGGTTGTTGGTTATGATTTAAAGTGTTGTAAGAATGAGTAAGTAATGTGTAAGTAATATGTAAGTGATGTGTAACTTTTGAGTGTGAAACACTCCACCTTCTTGAAAATTCAATTTGTCCTTGGAGGCTGATTTTGGAGGCTTGTGGGACAAGTTAAACTTGTCCCATGCCTCTTAAATTTACATACCAACCTTGCCTATGGTTGGAGGGTTAAATTTAGACATTTTTATGCATTTTTACAAGTCAAGTTGAATGTTGTAATTGCACTTTTCTTACATAATTTAATTTCAGTCCTTATGGGGTGTGGGCTTGTTTGAGTGTGTAAGTAAATCTGTCATATTATTCACCCACCTATTGATTATGCATTGGAGAATGAAGTTGACTTATGTGTTGGAGTTGAGGATGTGTGAAGTGGCATCCTACATGGATCCACCTCATCCTCTTCTCTTCCCTCTTCTATAAATTAAAATTCTTTAGCTTGTTTTTGGGTTGCTTCACTTTTATCACTTCATTTTGGGAGACTTCCTTTTGGTTTTTGAGAGATCTTGCTTTTGGAGAAGTTGGGAAGATTGTTGGATACTTGTGTTGGGTTGATATTTGGATTGCTTGCATTGGAAGGAGCTTGTTGTTTTGAACTTGGAACAAACTCCATCATGGAGAGGTAAGAGCTTGGCTCTTGGAAATGCTCTTCTTTTCCCTTTTATGAATATGTAAATGCTTGTATGTTTGTTATTGTTTGTGGGCTGTTGGGTAGATGGCTTAGGGATGGTGTAGGAGAAGACTATGGGGTACTCTTGAGGGAGGCATAAGTGTTTTGGGGAGGTATAAGTGTGGAGGGAGTTGGGATTTGGGTTCCACCTTGTAAAAGAAATAGCTTGCATTTCTTTACTCGTTATGGGGTGCCATAAGAGGTTGGGGAGGCATAAGGAAATGTGAGGAATAAAGGGTACTTGGGGGAGGCATAAGGGTATGTCAGGGATTTGAATGATAAGTATTTTGGCAGTTTGTTCTCAGGTGGTGATACCCATTTCCCCTTTGGGAGGCATAAGTAGCCCCCATAGTTTCTTGCTCCTTTGGCTTGCATGATGAAGCCTGAGTTTTGTTTGATGTCTTTCATGTGGTTGTAAAACTATTATTTTGTTTTGGACTATGTTTTAATATGAAATGTGCATGTTGTAAGATTTCCTTGTGATGTGAAAGCTTGTTGTTGCCATGAGTTGAGTCGCATTTCTTATTGCATTATGGCTAGGGCTTGGGGGCCAAAGAAGGATGGCTTCTCCTTTCATTAGATGTCTTGGTTGGGTGGAGAGCATTGCCTTTCCCTACCTTTGTTGTGATCAAAATTGAAAATGGAGGATCTTCATATTGTTGTTCTGAGCAAAAAGAAAAAAGACAGTTTGATAGTCCCTTATTGAGATAAATCTTATTGTAACCTTTCCCACTTGAAGTGGATGAACTTGTATATTTTGTAATGGAAAAATGGTTTGTATTGATTATGAAAGTTGTAAATTGAAATGTGAAAGAGATATACTCTGTTTCTAGTTTTTGAAGGAAAGACATGTATTTTGTATGTTGTATTTTGAAAGTATATGGAAAAGGAGTTATAAAAGATTCAGTAAATTAATGGAAGTTGTCTTACCTTGTTCAACATGGCTTTGTTATATTTAAACTTTGTATTTGATATCCCTGTTTGGAAAATTGGAAGAAAGAAATACGTATGAAGAAAAGGTATTAACTTTTTTGGAGGAATGAATGATTGAAAATTAGAATCTACATTTTGGATTTTTGCACAACTTGATGTGAAACAAACTTAACATTATATATTAGAGTTGGAAATGAATTCATAGTTTAAAGTTTGGTAAATGGAAATAGATCTGTTTGTGTGCAAGTATAGATCTTATTTTGTTTCACTATAAACTCTGTAGTTTTTATTCAAAATATACAGAATGACCTCTGCAATAATGAACAATAAAATTAAACATTAAATTGAACTTAGTATGACCAAAATGACCCCAAACAAACTAAAACACTTAAGAAATCTTTAAGAAACCTTTCAAATCAAACAAAGGCAAATTTGTAGTCTTTTTTTGTCAAATGTTGGAAATTTTGAATTGATCCTCATTTAAAATAAATTAACCCTTGTAATCTATCCTAAATCCATCTAAGAACAATCCTCTAGGTCTAATTGACAAGTTGAGAGAGGAAGAAGATCAATTGATTAAAATTTCACAAGTTAAAATTTAACGACTAACCTTTTTAAAATCCTGTAGATCGTTTTCTCAAAATTGACCCTTAAAATTTATCTAAACTAAATTATTAAGGTTCATGTGTAAAGAGGATGTCGAGAGCTTTCCTAAAAGTCCTCATTTTCCAAAATTTGAGCTCCCTAGCAAAAGTTATGGCCTTCCTCCGAGTTCTCGGAAAAGGTAGAACTTCATGCGCGCGCGTCTTACGCTCCCGATGCTTCTTCTTGCGTGCACACCCTGTGTGCCCAATGCCTCTTATGTGCACCCTTGCATGCCTATAACCTCTTGTGCACATATCTTGCACCCATGATAAAATGAGCCCGTCATGGGCTCGGCCAACGCCCTGAGTTAAGTCATGCTTACACGTTCGGAGAGAATGGGTCTCTCCATGCCCGTCTTGCGTGCCGGGATAGAATGAGTCTCTTCCACCTACCTTGCATTCCCCTGGAAAAAAGATTTTCTCTACACCTCTCATCAGTGCTTAGGAAGAAAAGTTTCTTTCCGCGCCTTGGAAATTTCTTTCACGCGCGCCCACAAGAAGATAATCTATACATGCTTTAAAGATGTGTTTCTCTCTCTCTTAGTGTTTTGTAGGTTGATTCGAGATCTATTGTAATGGACTATAGAATTTAACTAAGAGCACCTTTAAAATTTTAAAAAAAAATTTCTTATCTTTCCTAACTAAACCTAGGCGGTTCTTGGTCTCGAGTAGGGAGTTTTTAGTGGTGTTATAGAATCAATTTAGCTCCACAATCTCAATAATCTCCCACTTAGAGATAAATTTTGCACTATCCTGACATAACTCCATCCTTGGTTCCTCTCCTAGATTTGTTTCTTCCTCTTCAAGTCTCAAACTCGAAGACCAAAATAAGTGGAGTGTAGCTCCAACTTCTCCTTTGCCAACGGCTTCTTTAGCATATCCACAGGGTTCTCATTCATATGAATTTTCTCTAACTTCATTGCCCATCCTCCAACACTTGTCGTATGAAGTGATATCTCAACTGAATGTGTTTCATTCTTGAATGAAACATTGATTTCTTTGTCAAATGAATTACACTTTGACTATCACTGTATAATCTGTAATCCTCTTGCTCCTTTCCCAACTCTTCCATGAACCTTCTCATCCATATCATCTCTTTTCTAGCCTCTGTAGCTGTAACATACTCGGCCTCTATCGTAGACAAGGCCACAACCTTCTGCAATCTTGAAATCCAACTAACTTTTATCCCACCTACTATAAATGCATATCCATTGGTGTTTTTCCTACCATCCAAATCTCCAGGCATATCTGAATCACCATATCCTGTAAAGTAGTATTTAACCCTCCATAACATAACTACATGTCGGATGTCCCTCTTAAATACCTGAGAATCCATTAGAATGCTTTCCAATGCTCTTTACTTGGATTGGCCATAAATCTTCTCACAACTCCCACTACCTCGAGCATATTTGGTCAGTACAAACCATAACATATATAAGGCTTCCAACTGTTGAAGCATATGGAACCCGTGCCATGTACTCGACCTCTTCATGTGATCGAGGAAACTGATCTTTGCTCAATTTAAAGAGTCTAGCCATAGGTTTACCTACAGGTTTTGCATTCTACATTTTAAATTTTTTTCAACACCTTATTGATATAATCTTCTGAGACATATATAATCTCTTGTTCTTCTTGTCTCTATAAATTTACATGCCAAGGATTTTATTTGAAGCTCCCAAATCCTTCATTATAAATGTTTGAGATAGCTTTTTCTTTAAACTCACCAATTTCATGCATATTAGATCCTGAATAAGCATATCATCCACATACATAAAAAATAATATAGCTCCCATTTCCAGATTCTTGAAATAAACACAATGGTCAGATTCACATCTCAAATAACCATGCTCATGCATGAAACTATCAAACCTCATATACCATTTCCTTGGAGCTTCCTTGAGCCCATATAGGATTTTTTTCAACATGCACACAAGTTTCTCCTCACCCTTGACTTCATAACCAAGCGATTGATTCATATAGATCTCCTCCTTTCAATCACCATGAAGGAAAGAAGTCTTAACATCAAGTTGTTCTAAATGTAAATATTCTACTGCAACTAAACTCAGAATAGTATGGATGGAAGTCATTTTAACAATAGGAGAAAATATCTCACCAAAATCAATACTTGGTTTTTGTACAAACACTTTTACCACAAGCCTTACTTTGTATCTTTTATGTCCACCCTCTTCCTCCTTAATCCTGTAAACCCATTTATTCTGCAATGTCCTTTTACTTGTTAGTAACTTGACCAAATCCCATGTTTGGTTCTGTTTCAAGGAATCCATCTCCTCATCCATGTCATGCTCCCACTCAACGTGGGTATCCTGCTACATTGCTTCTTCAAAACTTTCCTAGTTCACCACTATCAGTCAATAAAAGATAAAATAATGAAGGAGTAAATATTTCGGAGGTTTACTTACTCTTTGAGACCTTACATAAAATTTGGGGTACCTAAGGCTCATTATAGACCTCCTGGACATTCATATCCAAATCTAATAGTGACCAACGTTGGTCACATGTAACCGATACTTTGATTCCTCTATAGCCAACGTTAGTTCACCTAACTAACATCGGTCATGCTCGAACTAACACCGGTCACCACGACTAATGTTAGTGTCGTGGATTTTGTTTTAAATATAAGAATACACTTTTCTCAACAAACTCTTCACCTAGTTCATCCTAAGGTACCAAAACTCAGATCCCTATACATTCTCATTTCATTCCAATCAATGTTACGACTCCTAACAATCTTAACATCTTCTAAATCCAAAAAAAATCTAGAATCACCAAATCATAACCAATGAAAGTGCATCTCTTGGATTTAGCATCCAACTTCTTCCTATTTTCTTTATCAACATGCACAAAAGATTTTGAACCAAATACTCTAAGAAAAGAAATATCTACCTCTTTTCCAGTCCATGCTTCTTCTGGTATTCCACCATTTAGTGCACTTGAGGGGCCATAATTGATCAAATATACTGTTGTATCTACTGCTTCTACCCAAAACTACAAGGGTAATCCAACATGTATCCTCATGCTTCTTGCACATTCCATAATAGTTCTTTTCATTCTTTTACCACTCCATTCTCTTGTGGATTTCTAGGAACCATTATTTCTCTGCGTATTCCATTCATTGAAACAATAATAATTGAAAACCTTGCTTTATGGTACTCACCACCATTGTCATCTATTTGAGGCACTTGAACTTCAACTTAGTTTTATTTTCTACAAGGGATTTCCATCTTTTAAATGTTTTAAAAACATCAAATTTATGTTTACTACAATAAACCCATACCTTTCTTATGGAATCATCAATGAAAGTCACATAGTATTGGGATCCTCCATGAGAAGCTACTTAGGCTAGTCCCCACACATCTGAGTGCACAAGCTCCAATTTCTGCTCCTTCTTTGTTGCCCCAACTTTAAGAAACTTCACTTTCTTTTGCTTTCCAAATATGTAATGCTCACAAAAATCAAGATCTACATATTTCAAATATGATAACTTACCCTTTGCCTTTAAGATTTGTATTCCCTTCTTACTCATATGGCCTAGTCGATTATGCCACATGTTTGCATCTGAATCTGAAGTAGATAACACATAAAAGGAATTAGTAATATAGGTAGACAAATATAATGTTCCTACCTTCTTACCTCTTGCTACAACAAGAACTCCCTTGGAAACTTTCCAAGAATCAATTGTGAATGTAACCATGCATCCATCTTCACCTAATTGTCCTACAGAAATAAGATTTCTCCTGAGGCTTGACACATGCCTCACATATTTCAATATCCATGTAATTTCATTCTACATTTTAGATGAACATCACCTTTATTAGTAATATTACATGGTTCATCATCTCCTAAATAGACATGCTCAAAATTACCTGGACATAATTTCGAAATAACCCTTATTAAATGGGGTAGCATGGAAAAGAAGCTCTTGAATCTAAAACCCATGATTCAATTTTACTATCGAAGGAGAGAATAAGGGATCTTGCATTACCTCTATTGCTACATTTATCTCTTTACCTTTTTCTAGTAGATTCTCTTTATTTTCCTTGAACTAACAATCCTTTTTTACATGTACTTTCTTTCCACAATTCCAGCAAGTTATTCCTCTACCTCTGGATTTAGATATGTCATTCTTAGACTTTGATTTCCCATTACTCTTGCTCTTAGATCGCTCCTCTTGCCTTCTTATGCTTTCTACATTCAAAATGTTTCTAGATGATGACTCTCCTATACTTTTCCTACTTATTTCTTCATTCAGATTATACCAATCACATCATCAAACTTCAAAATATTAGTAGCATATGTTGTATTACTAATAGCCATTACCAAATTATCCCAACTATCTGGCAAAGAACACAAGAATAAAAATGCTTTCACTTCATCCTCAAAAGGGATATTAACCAATTTTAATTGATTTACAATAGAACATAAATCATTCAAATGATTAGACACAAATCCACCTTCTTGCATTTTAGAATTAAACAATTTCTTCATCAAATAAACTTTATTCGATGCACTTGGTTTTTCATATAAATTAGCTAAAGCTTTCATTAATTCTATCGTGGTTGTTGCTTCTGTTATATTCGAAGCCATAGATGTTGTCAGACTCAATCTTATAGATCCCAGAGCCTTTCTGTCAAGAATCTTCCATTCTTCATTAGTCATCTTTACAGGCCTTGCCTTCTCATCCAACGGTAAATATAGATCTCTCTAATACAGATAATCCTCCACCTGTATCTTCCATAGCTGATAATTATGGCCTTCAAATTTCTCTACTTTGTATTTACTATCTTTTGTCATTGTTGTGCTCCCACTCAATCAAAATCCCATGAGTAAATTTGTCAACACACACAACCCTCAAACAAAGCTCTAATACTAGTTATTGGGGTTAAACAAAACCAGTTGTACAGATATATATCATATTAAAGCATACAAGCAATAAACATGGAAATAACCAACAAAAGAAAATACACAAGATATAATGTGGTTCACCCAGTGTGGGCTACGTCCACCAAGAAACAACCAATATATTATTCTAGAGGTTGTATAATTGAAGATCTGCAATCTTCCACACCTTACACGATGTACAATACTTTTCCTCTCACAAGATTCTCTAAGCTCTCACCAAGGATTCCTTCTTACAATAATCACTTCCTTAACCTCTAACCCTAGTTTCCTAGCTTATATAAGCCTATACAAACTTAGGGCACTTTAGCCATTCATTTACAACCATTAGATCAACTTTATAACAAATATTAGATCTAATTCCCATGACTTAAATATAAACAATCACACACATGTAATCGATGTCGATTACCTTAACTAATGCCAATTAGTATGTTAGGTGACCGATCTGGGTCATCCGACCGATTCCGATTCTTGTGTAAACTTGCAAGTTGTAAATAAGCTCCTTTGTGAAGCAATTCAAATCCATAATCTTAACAGTATAAAGTGTACCATGTAATGTCCACGTCTGAAAGAGATTCATCAGTAATCTTGCATATAGTCACCCAATTTCTCATGACCCAAAAAAAATTAATGAGACTTAGTCCGAAAGCAATATACATGTAGGGAAAACTAAACTCCCCACCACTTCTACACCATTATAGCTACTGTTGCCTTAGACTAGGATATTTGGTTGAGTTATTATCATCCGAGAAATTCCTATGCTCAAAACTACTCGGTTGTTTCTCAAATTTATTGGCCATGCAGTAGTGTAGCGTCCATAACACAAAACACTCCAAGACACACGTTCTATATTTATAAGTGAAAAAACTCTAGGAAAACAGGTATTACTAGAGACAAATGGTGAAAAATCATAACGGTTTGGATCAATTCATACCTCAACTCATACAAGATCAATAACGCTATCAATAGTAATGCAATGATCAAAATTCAACCGCCATAATCTCATCAAAGGGATTTTGACTGTCACAAAAGTTTAAAGGAAACACTCGCCCATATAAAAACAAACAAAATATAAAAATAGTTTGACGATAAAGAAGGTTAAAACATTATTGAAAATGTGATAGGAAGGGAAACGTTTCAAAATTCATGCTAGTCAACTTAGAATCAACATTGAGATCCTTACAAATCCCAAAGTAGACTGACACAACTTTTGAGTTAGAAAAGAATCCCATTAAATATTTTTATATAATTTTTAACTCTTTAACATAGAAAATTTTCTAAAAATATTATAACTTTGAGCTTAGGTATTCGCATAATCAGATTAAGTACCACATTGAATGATGTGAGATGTTTTTAAATATTTTTATCTATAAATTTAAGATTGTTGCAATCTAGAAGCGTTGTAAGTCTTATCATTATCAATTCCTCCACCTATTACGCAACTATGCCCATTTTTCAAGGCCTCAATCCATTATATGTTCATCAAACTTTAGAGGTAATTAAATCACTATCTCAAGGAATCGTATTCCACCTTGCATTTGAGAATCAAGCTATCAAAATAATTTACGGGTCAGTAGTCCTCCAATCTCACCATCTAGATATTGAAGATTATTATTTGCTTCATTTTAGAATCCAACTATTAGATTAATTTACAAAGAGTTATAGTCCTCCAATCTCACCATTTGGATATTGAAGATTATTATATACATTTTAGAGGTTTAATATTGCACGAGATATGCCACATTCTCTCTTCTTATTATGACTTCATAAAATAAGGTAGAAACTTATCCCTTTCTTTTTTTTACACCTTTTGTTTCTAGAATACATTATTTTCATAGGATTTTTAGTAAGTTTTATAATTTTTAATGTAACCATAGACCCAAGAAATGATTTGATTTCAAATTTAATGGCATTCCCTCACCATTTTCATTCCTATGGATATAATTTTATTGTAGTGTAAGCTTATTATATACATTTTGGTGTGGGTGAATATAACCATTATTTATATTATCACAAGTAATTTTCACTAACTAATTTTAGGCTTTGTATATTATTGTAGCTCATAATTTCACCCTAGGATTTGACCACGATAGAATCAAAGAATTATGGATGACAATGGACTATCTCTAAGTTGTGGGACTTGTGAATTGAGACAAACCTCCAGAGAAGGTTGATTCCTCACCTATCTTAATGCTAAATTGCTCCTAGACTAAACCTACTCTAACAGATCCAAGTAACTAGGGAGAGAGGGAGAGGAAAATAAAAAAATCCTAAGCTAAAAGTGGTAATAGCAACAAAAAGGTTTGATCACTCTCCTTAGGTTTCAGAGAAGTAAGGAGATCAATTATAAAGTAAAAGGGGAAAATTCTTGCCACTTTTCAACCCTTTAACTAAATGGTGTATCAATGGTGATTTAGAAATAGTTGGCATAACATTTTATAAAACACCATTCATACACAATCAAAATTGAAGGAGTAGAAGGTGTTGGTGCTCAGATCTGTTTCGCCCCATTTTCCATTATTTTCCTTTGATCTGCGTATTGTGAAATTTTCTTCTGCTCTCGATGTGGGTTTTCTGAAAGCTTTTATTTCCATTTGAAATGCTTTGAGTTGTTTGCAAAATACATTGTCATGTCCCTCCTTGAAGAAGTCTCCGAGTCTTCCCTGTTTTTGCCCCAATTTCTTCAAAGTCCGCGGGCTCATTTTTCCTATTTTTCCTCGACCATGGAAGCTCGAGAATGGTTAATCTATATTTGTATGCCTTTGAAAATCCAAATCCATGGTCGAAAAGATGCTTAGAACCATGATTCACTTGTTTTTGTTTCAAAAGAAATTTTCATCCTTAGCAAAAATCGGGTTCAGGTGTGAATGGTGATTTTTGTATTACGATGGGTTACTTTTTCCTATCAAATTTATTCCTCAACACTCGATGGTCATGTGGCTTCTTTTGGTTGGTCAAGGATGGAGGGAAAATGCTTTAACTTATCACTTTTTGATTTTTTGGCAAAAAGACAAATTTGGTCACGTGGCCCCGCCAAGCTCTGATTGGAGCAAATTTAAGAGGCAGGGAAAAAGTCTCACTTTGACCCCACGTAGGGACACATGTGGCAAAGCTAAGGATGGAGTTACGGGGAAAACTTGGAAAAAAATTTCTTTACCAAAAAGGAGGTGAAATGGCAGAATTTGGCCATGGTTCCGTTGGGACCCACCTTAGGACACATGTCAAGCTCATTTCCCAAGGGCGAAGGTGCGGAGCAAAATGGAATTTTTTTCCATTTTTCAAAAGGTTGTAAAAAGTCAAAGGAAACCCACTGGCATGTTTTAAAGTTGAATCTTCCACGTGGACAACCCAAATTCACAGTAAAGATCAACGATAACTGTGAGTTTGAATTTGATTTTCCCCCCATTTTTACTAAAACACACCTAGAAGTGTGTGTCTTCATGGTTTCTTGGTATTTCCTACACACCAAATAGAGAGGGAGTTAATTTTGATATCTAAGTTTGGTGGGAGAGATCTGGAGACATCTTTCACCATAAAAATGGTTTGACTATCAAGCTTGATTTGATTTTCCATTTTTCTTCTCCCGAGCATGCAAGGAACCATATTTGTCAGATTAGGGGTGGAAGTGGTTGGCGAGTTGAAGGAGTGTTCTACCAGATGAAGGAGTTAATGCTTGATTTTCAAGAGATCTTCCCCATGAGCACTATAACTTTTACAGATCTGATTCTGGGAATCGCGATCGAGATCATGGCGAGCATTGGTACATTAAATGTTTTTGTCTTTTGGGGAAGAAGGGGCTCTATTATAAATGTTATAAATGGTACAAATTTTTCATGCAAATGGTTAGAGTGTTAGAGGTTGAAGAAAATTCCCAAGAGGAAAATTTGACAAAGCTTGTCTTTTGAGAAGCCGTTTGAGAAGCATGCATATCTCTTTTGTATTAAGTTTAATTGTGTCAAGGTGGTTGCGAGTGTACCATTGTGACAAGCTCCTGGATTGTTTTAGAAACTTTCCCTGCTGATAAATTTAATCAAACTCAAGTTATTCTGTGTTGATCTTGAGAAAAATGTGTTTGTTTCATCTCTGAATGTATGCGAGTAGTTTTTCTTGTTTCTGTTGCAATCTTGTATTAAAAATCTGATTCAATCACACAGGTCTCAATCCTTGTGATAGTTTAGTGGCATCTGCAATTTCATTTCTCAGGAGAGCTTTCATCTGGGAGTGAAATAAACGATTTAAAATCACTTTTCTTTCATTTGTTCGACAGAGATTATTTGTAAGCCTCCGGGTGTACCTCAGGCATGATTTGGCTTAGATCTTGATGCTTTGTTGGGTTTTCTAACTCGAGCTTTCGTGTTAGAATCTTATAGATTGTATGAAAAAGTGCTAATCTGGGCCTCCATTGAAGCACATATTTTGGTTAAAGAAACATTTTAGCTATTCTGTGGCATTCTGTTGGTTTAGTTTTCCATTTTATAAAAGCTCTCAAGGATTTGGTAAATCAAGTTCACTCTGCCTCACCTCCCACCAAAATCCATTTAAAACATCCAATCTTACCCGTATTACCCCTGTTTGTCCTGTGTGTATACCAATGCATAGTTTCTAGTACCAAAACATGTAGAAACAATCAGGTTTCCAAATGTCTTTAGTAACCTTTGCCTTGTTTTGAAAATATCTCCATAATCTGGAAGTGACAACTCGTGAGAGTTAGATTTGGTGTGTTGATCATATTTTCCCAAGGTCTTCTCTATAAAATTTGTACAAAAGAAGGATTTACTAACATTCTTCAATAATGGAGGTTACAAAATAGGTTCTCTTACCTTGGTTGAAAGGCACAACCTAAAATAGTTAGGATCAAATCACATCCTTTTAAGGTGCTACCCACTCCTCTCAGAGCCTGAGTGCTAAAAGGTCAGATAGACTGCTTCCCCGGCTACAAAATGACATATATAATCATCTATCTACCTCTGAGTGTCTTGTCAAACCCATGATGCTGCTCGACCTTTGAAGGAGATTAAATTTGGGTACTAATAGAAGGCACAAACACATAATAGACACAAAGGGGTAGATTTGGGCCACAATTTATATCTTATTCCCGTTTTTAAATGCACAAACTGTATAATCAAGTATGGCGGTAAAATGCTTCACCAAAATACATTCCCACATTTGCAAATCTTTAGTTTTGTCACAATTTTGACATTATGACATTGTTAAGCTAGAGAGGGACCCTTTACAATGAAGAACTTATATAGTTTGTAGAATGGAGGAGAGAAGAGGGGATCAGAAAGATGCCATGGAATAAATGACCTACTAAACCTTGCAATTTTATCTAAAATTTCCTCTAACAGGTTACCCAATTCCTTCATGATTGCTCATGCTTTTGGTGCTTCCTTGACATGTAAGAAAAATCAAAATATATGATCCAGGTTGAGCAAATTCTAGAAATCAATGACAACCCACAAAATCTGGAAGTAATATGCGTAAGATGTTGCAAGTGTCTAAAAACAACTGACACAAGTTGTTATTTCTCATCATTCTAGTCGAGCATGGATGAATATTCCATTTGGGAGAAATAGGTAGGGTCCTAAGGTGAGAGAAGATCAAAAATGCATCATTAAACAACCTCGACGTTTTCCCCATTTTTACAGTGACATGAAACGACCTCCGTATTTTTTCTTCTTCATATTTTCACCATCTTAACCTCATTCAATCCTTGATTTGAAAAATCCATCATGAAGAGCTTCTCAAAACCTTTCCATTGATACCAATTTTACCTGATTTGGACTTGTAGAAAGAAAGATATGCTCATTTGAAGCTTTAGGGCTCGATGAATGATGCCTAACGGGCCGCTAGGCTCTAAAATAGGTAAGGGAAAGTACCTAGTGGACGCTAACATCAATTTTCATCCCTTTTAACTCCACTAAAAACTAATTGCTAATCTTTCAATTTGAAGGGCTTGAGGAGAGCTTTCACCAAGTTTGCTTGATTTGGAGTTGTAGAAAGAAAGTTATGCTCAAGTGAATTATGCATAACGACCGCTAGTTTCCAAAATAGGTCGTTGAATGATACGTAGCCTTGAAACATGCTAATGGCCACTAGCCTTGAAACATCTTAGGATCATCTTAGACTGTACATAAACTGCTAAGATGATTTGTGATAAGTTATCCAAATTTGTAAGGGGTGCGAATTTGGGATAACATATACTAGCATTGTATAGAGTTGCATGCAATTACACCAAGAGAAATCAAATATTATATATATATATTATATATATAGGAGAAAATAATGTTGTCGGAAAAAGTTTGCACTGGAAAACATTACCAGATTTTGACACTTTTCAACAAAGGCAACTCCAAAAGTAGACACATACCAACAAATTATGTGAAATAATTTTTGTGATGTGTGTTCGTTATTTAATCTTGTCATACGAAATGTGAAATAATCATATTATTTTTCATCATCGAAGGGTTGGTCCAATACTTAGAGCATGGTGCCATGGAGGGGCTTCCGCTCCTATTTTCTTGTAACAAGAAGTCCCATGATTATTTTTGAAGCCAATGTCACGAAATAATAGAATCTAGGCCTAAAAAGTAGGAGCTCCACTTTTTGGCTCCCTAAAGTTAAGAGGTTACTTTGGAAGGGGGAGCTGGAGTTTCTCCATATAGTTTAGGCTATTTTTTACCCATGCATTACATAAGATGCATTCCCGCTAATAATTTATGGTATTTTTATAGAGAAATATGATTTTTATTTAGCTGTAAATTATCATAAAACTGCAATGAGGATATTATTAAAAAATAAAATAAAAAACACGAGACTTTAAAATAGTTAAAATATTCGATAAAGATATTTATGGAGCCCCCTCTGAAACCATGCCCTTACCCTTCACAATTAAATTCGAACTAGCCCTTCAAATTTGATCACTGCAGGAATGTGTTTATTGTAAGACGCCCGTCGGCGTAACAAGTATTTATCATCGATTCAAAACTGAAGCGCCTGCGTGGTCTCTGCTCTCCTCAAACACAGCCATGGTAGAGCGAAAGCATCTGCGCAAGAAGCGAGCAATTTCAGAAGAAGACGACGACTCTGAAGAAGATGAAGATCTCAGGAGGTAAGTAGGAAGAAAAAGAAACGTCATTTTTACTGTTAATTTATCAATGGAAACACAATCACCTACACTACCGGACCATTTCCGAAAACAATAAAAACCAGAAAGTAATTAGGGCACCAGAATAACGTCACTTTAAACCGTTGTTGGTTTGAGAAGAGTCAGAGTAGAAAAAAGAAAACCCAGAAAGCTGAATTCCACATAGGAGGGAATCTCAAGAACCAAGCCCTGCAGAAGGTTTTCGAAGTTTTTCTTTAGGCAACCTTCAGTTCAATTGCCACGATGGTTGGGTATCGCCAGTCAGATTCACCCTGAGTTTGCACTCGGCCTTTCCTGTTTGCCCACATCGCATCCAGCAAGTCGAATTTGTTTACCTGATTTTCAACTCTTCATCATGTTGCTGAGATTTGAACCTGGATATTTTTATCACTTAAGTAAACTCCATTTGCCAATTTTGAATGTATGTTATGTTTGTTTGAACATTGTGTGGATTGTAATAAGTGTTGTTGCGTTTAGGTTAGCATTGGAGGAGATGAAGCTTTTGCAGAAGCAGCGAGAGAGGAAGTCTGGCTTAGTTGCTGGCGAATTCTCTGAAGCTGTGGTTTCAAAGGTAGGCGACAATACTATTAATAATAAGACCGAGGGAGAAGGTGAAAAGAGGAGCTTGTTCTGCAAGACACATTCGCTCAGGAGACCGCTGTCACGGTTGAGGACCCTAATATGTATGTATTCACTCTTTAATCCTAGTCTGGTTTTTTTGCTTAATTAATAGTGAATTTATGAGGCCGGTGATTATCACAGGCTTAAGTACGTGGAGCAGGAGCTCGCAAAGAAAAGGGGTAAACAAATTGGTGGAGCAAATGCAGAGGAGGTGGTCAAACCCCAGAGGATGACTTGTATGTTGTACCTGACCATCTTAAGGTTGGTTCTTTCCTCTACACTTGCATCATTTACGGGGTTTATTTTAAGATTTCCACTTTCTAGCTGGTTTTGGGAGATTTATATAATTTGGGCAGAAAAATCGGCAAGGGTTAGTTTTTAATCCCTGGCAAGCTATGATGCCAGAAATAACAAAGTAGAAAACATCAGGGTATTGCAGGGTCAGGGGAGGTTGCTCACAACAGTTTCTAGGGTGTGAAACAGCCCCAAAACACGGGAAATAACTAAAAGTCTAAAAACAACAAAAACCGAAAAATAAATGAAGAAAATGAAAGAATGCTAGAAATGGTCTTGCAACCATTGCCAATTCCGGTCCGTGGTATCTGTTGTGGCAGGGTCAAAGCACCACTAAGGGCCAAGAAACAGTCATTAGCATTGTGATCTTGTTTCATTCCATTTGGAAGCTCAATGATGCTCCCATTGTGTTTCTTGCAACATAGCTGGCAAGACAGACAGACAATCGAGACTAAAAACTTCAACTCACTATTATCAATGAATATGTTAGGCACATTTTCTTTAAGTAAAGTATAAATCACGGCAGAAGCACATGTGTATTATGCAATTATAATCAAGTCATGTTTATCAAATTGAGCACCATTAACAGTTTCTAGTGGTATTTTATGGCATGATAACATTATCAAAGTTATGTTGCAACCGACATCAGAAATACGCTATGTCAGGAAAGTCTTGGAAGCAGGAATGGCTAGGTCTGAAAACAACTGAAAATTTGGGGTAAACTTGTTAAATAACTGCATGAAACAGGGAACAGGCAAGAAACACTGTCATAACTGACTGGAACTTCCCAAGTTTTTTTGGAAACTATATCAGAAACTTTCAGACACCTCTCCAAACTTTTCGAACCTTGTGGAAAGCTTCCAGAGAGCTGAGTTTCAGACGTGGAAAGTGTTCGTGATGACTTTACAAGTTTCAGGCCCTTCTAGAAATTTTGGAAGCTTTTGTGATGGGGATAATGTTTTGGATTCTTTGAAACGGGTTTTCAACCTTGTGGAGACTGTGTCTGGGTTTATTAGGTTAAATATAGTCACCAGAAGATGTGTGATACAGGGATGGGGATGTCATTTTGAAATAGAGTATGGTCATATATAAATAGCTTTCTTACTTGTAGATATAGCCACCAAGAGATGTGGGTCGAGTTTCCTAGTGATTATGGTTGAACATCAATTCATATCAATTCATGAGTGAACAACCATGTAAAGGCTAGCTCTGTCAAAAGGGGCTTTTGATGGATTGAATTAGGGAGTCAAAGGTTTTGACCAACTGCAAAGACTTAGTTTGGAAAACATGTAAAAGGGGGTTTTAAAGTTTAATGCATTGAAGTTTTGCGTATGCCCGTCAACGGTTTTGACCAATCACCTAAACTGAAGGCTTTGTGATCTCACTAAGGAATGTGCTTTATTACTTCCGGCATGTAACATGCATGTAATCATATCTTAGTAGCATTAAGCATGATAGTGTGATAGATACAAGTTTATTTCTTGTGTTTTTCAGAATTCAGTTGGACAACGTATTTTTTGTGTAAACAGAGTAGAAATTGAGATGTTAAGATGAAGCCCACTCTGGTCTGCTATGGAAGCTTTTGATCAATATGTTATTGGATTGTATTTGGTGCTCTTCAGTCTGTTATTATCTGTAGTTTAACTGTAGTAGCCAGACTCAGCTCAGTTTGTAGTTGGCAAGATGATAGTTAGACTTGGCAAAATACTAGGTAAGACTCCACAAATTAAAGGACATATAAATATGTAAAATTTCACAAGAAGGGTTCTTTTTTTTAAATTCAATATTCATTAATTCAATGCCTGGTACCACTGACAGCAACAGATGTTTCTTGAAAATTCTTAAAAAATGCTCCAACTACTAAAACTACAAAGCAAAATGTACTGCTACATCATCAATGTTTACATGGCTAGGGAATTGGAGCTTTCATGCAGACATCTGAATTGGTGGGGATAAAACCCTTTTCTGCAGCTGTAGATGTGAAAACTGAGAGGTTGCTTCAGCCTTATATAGGTCTCATAATACATTGCAGGCCCACTGGCAAGTCTGACGCGACAATCTTAGGAGCTTTGCAGAAACTTGAGAGTCAACTTGACACTTATTTAGACTAGGAAAATTTGACCTGGACTTCAGATTAAGAGTAGTCTGGTAGTTGTGGGTTTCAACTAGAATTGTAAATAGGTTTATCATTTATGCTACCAACGTACCTGTTTGGCCACAATAAAACACTTGTTTGGTCTTACTTCAGATGAAGGGATTGCTTTTGGATGGCTCTTTTGTCTCTGTTAGATGTTTTATCTTGTTGAACAATACAAACATTACATATTTTGTCAGAAAATGCATATATAAATGAGTATACAAATGTGTATAGACACTAAAGATTTCACTTATCATTTAGCAGCAATAGAATCCAAGCAAGAAACATCACAAGATAGCTTTACATCTAAGGCATTTTTTCCATTGCTAGTGCAAAGTCCCATCTTAGCAAATGCTGCCCGCTGTCTCTGAGTGTTCTATTTCTGAAAACATCTTGCCAAATTTCTACTGTTTAACCTAACCTCCGCTCTTGTTCCTTATATCTTGCATACAAGAATAAATTTTGAGAGAGCTACATAACAGGCCTATCACTGCAGTGTTTGTATTATGACAGTAATGACCTGTACTAGCCATAATCATTTTTGTATTCATCTGACGTTTCCTTAACTGTGTTGAAAACAATTTTATGTTGCTGCATAGAGTTAGAGTCCCTGATTTCAATTTGAATTTTGCATGTGTAAAAGTTTTTAAATGTCTCCTCTGATCCTTACCTTTATGATTAACTCTCATTTGTACCATTATGCAATCAAGTGGAGATACTCACCATTTCCCCTCTACAACCTGACCTCAACTCTTCACAACAAAGAGTGCTACACTGCTTCCAAGATTATTTGTCCTCCTTTGCACCCATTTCCTTTTATTTAAAGAATTTTGACTAACACAAAGGCACTCCATATCAACCCTCTTCATTAACTTCTTGTTCTGCCTTGATATAACATTTTGTAGTTCCATGCCTCTTAGTCCATGATCTGAATTTGGTTGAGTTTAAGCTAACGGTATAATTAGCTGACAAAGCTATCAACTTCTTGTCCTTTCTTTGGATGTGCCATATTGAATTTAGGCACAAACTCTTACAATGGCATTGTATTTTGCTTCTTCAATGGAGTTCAATAACCTCTAATCTTTATTTTTCAATAATTTTGGAATCATGCTAATGATTAGCAATGGATGTCTTACTATTGTCAAATTATCAACATTCAAAGAAATAGTCGAGGCCTTGGATTAGATCTATAAACTCAACTTCATTATTTAGAGCAAAATCACACTCTCTTGCAAAGGTATGTATCATGTTTGCTTCTTTGTGTTGTTTATTATTTGGCTGCCCCTATGCAAGTCTAGGACTATCAACATGTCCGTAATTGTTTGCTGTCAGAATGCCTTTATGGACTGAAACACATTTCTTGTCGTTTGTTTTTTTACATGACTACAACCCACAAGTATGTCACATACATGCTTGGTTGATATATCTTTTAAAATTTAGTACGTGTTAAGATAATTTTGAATATACATTTTCTTTAAGAAAAATCCTTAAAGTGTTTTTCTAATGAGTTTTTTAGCAATTCTTTCAAACAACATTATTTTTGAAATCGGTTTTGGTTAATTTTTTGTTTCTATCACGCAACAAAGAAAGAACATAGCAAATGGTCTCTGCAGATTAAGATAACTGGTTTAAACAGCCATGTTGTGGCGGGTGAACAATTGTCAAAACCATAGTTGGAATACTCGCAATTGGCAAATACTACTAAACCCCAAAAAAAAACTCGCAATATTCGGTCAATACTCGGGAATACTCAGCAACTTAAAAAATACTCAAATTTCTTTAAAAAACATAAATTTTAAGCAACACATACTACAAAATGTATCAAATGAGCCCATAAAATGTTGGAGAAGTGTTTTCTATTAGATTTGAATACAAATACAATACAAAATCACATCATCATGCGAATACAACAACTAGCTGATAAGTAATATGAATTTATGATGATTGACATTGAAAAATATCATCATAAATTTCATATCTATGCAAGTTACAATATCTGATAAATTACATTTTCCTCTTCCCCAATCTAGAGAACTATTGGGGAGAGGGTCTAGTGCCTCTATTAGTCCCCACACTCGCTGTGTCTCCACGCTCCTCCTGAAGGCCGCAAATTTGGGTCGATCCTGGGAACTAAATGTTGGTCTTTGGTGGCTCCTCTGCTGCATGTTGGAGATCACTTCCAAAGATGTCATCCAATCCAATATCTCCTCGGAGTCCTGCTAGTGCTTCTCCCTCCATAGCCTCCCTCTCAAAAGAAACAATCTCGTCCGCTGTGAACGCAGGTTTTCCTCTTCTTGCCCAGTCCACTCACTGTATGGATCTATCTCATCCAAATCAATGAGCTCCTCTGATGTGGCCTCAACTTTTTTGTGCGAAGCCGGAGATTGTATTGCACAAAAACCAAGTCGTTGAGCCTTTTTGAGTCAACTTGTTGCGCTTCTTCGTGTGAATGGCCTCAAACAAACTCCAGTTGCATTCACATCCAAAAGCGCTACAAGGTTGAGATAGAATTATGAGGGCTAACTTTTGAAGATGTGGGGTATTCCCTCCCCAATCCTCCCACCAAGAACCTACAAACAAGATAATCAAAACTTATAATTAATTTAATAAAATCAAATCTGTAACTAATAAGTAACTTGGTAAACATTCTAATTTTTATTACCTGGTGATTGTGTGGCTCTCCCTCGAATAGCTAGCACCGAAGAAAAGAGCCTCCCCCTAGCATGTTTGTAACTCTGCAGCTCTAAAATGACGAGGTCCCTCGTCTCAACATCTGGTATCATCCTCTCAATACATGTTGAAAGGCCCTCCATAACCTCTCCGTTCACATCTGTGAAGTTGTCGGAGTAGAAATACTTGGGGTTGAGGTAGTACCCCGTGCATGAATAGGTTGGTGGAGTTGATTGTTCCACCTCCGATCAATAATCTCCCAAAAGGGACCATATCTGATGATATCCCCCTATAATAGTTTTGGATAGACTCTTTGGCCCTATCCGTGAACTCATATATAAACCCCATGGGGTTTTACTCCCCATCAACCAAACACAAAACTCTCACCAACGACTCTGACACTTACACACAAATTAAAATGTAAGATTGCAAACTTACAATACATATTAGAAATGGAATAAAAAAGTGAAAAGTAGAACAATATATTTATAATTTAACAAATTAAAATAAAGGAATGAAATATAAATCGAAGTTTGAAATTACCTTGATGATCTCTATAGCTCTCTTTGCAAAGATATCATCAAAAACTATCTTTGCAACCCTCTCTCCGTCAACTTTCTTTGAATATTGTGAGTCTAGCCATGTTTGACTCACAAACATTTGTTTCAAAGATGTCAACAAACTAGAAATACTTTGCAACGTCAAAAAGTTAGTTGCAAACCTTGTGACACCGGATCGAACAAGCTCTTTCCCCTTTGTGTGTTCTCTCATCAAGCTCAGAACCCAAGGGTGATTGTATATGTACTTCGTTATGGATCTTGCATCTTCTACAACCGGCCTCACCCAATCAATTTTGCCTATGTCCTCCAAAAGAAGGTCAAGGCAATGAGCTGCACAAGGAGTCCAAAAGAGTGATGGATGTCTCTCTCTGCATAGTCTCCCACCGCCACATATGTTGTTGTTGTTTGTGAGTCGTGACAACTTGTACAACATTCTCGCACACCAACCTCTAATCTGTTGTCTCTCAACATAACACTCAAATTCTCTGCATTTTTTATTATGTTAGAGGCATCAATAGACTTTAAAAACACCATCTCACTGTTTGAAGCTGCTAAAAAATTAACAAGGGTGTGGTTCCTTCCATCCGTCCACCCATCTGAAAGAATGGTGCATCCGAATTTTTTCCATTGTTTCTTGTGCTCTTCTAGCATGGTAGTGGCATCTGCAATTGCACCCTCAAGTAATTTCCCACTCAAATCTTTTGGAGAGGGTGCCTTGTACCCTTTCCCTGCAACTGTCAATGTTGTCACCAAGTACTCCCAGTATGGGCTCTTTGCCACATTGAACGACAAGTTGTTGTAGTACCAAAAATTTGCACAAGCTTTATCCACTTCCTCGTGCATATCTTTGTTCCAGGTTGTACCTTCCAATGAAGGTTGTGCTCCAGGTGTGTTCCTTGCCACAAAAAAACTCGGTATGCCTTTGCTCGAACTCGATGAAGATGCGCCTCTTCCGGCTCTTCCGCTTCGTATGCGTGGACCACGAGTAGAGCCCGTAATTGTTGCCGCATCATCGTCTAAATCCTCTGCCATTGTAGCCCCAGGTCTAATAGCTTGTGCTATGGCTGCCTTCAGCCTTGCCTTCTCTAGTTTCTTCTCCTCTAACTCTGCCAGCTCTGCTCTCATCTCTCGCTTTGCCTCTTCCGACACGTTGGGGCAAACCATAACATCTCGGCAAACAATACTTGAAAGGTGATATTTCAAACGATTGATGCCTCCATTCATTTTTCTGTTACAGAAATTGCAAAAAACTTCGCTCTCATTAGCTCCACGTACACCATACTTCCATGCTTTGGAACGGGCATTCGGAGGAACGGTCCCTGCTAGTGATGTTGACTCAGATGTCGAGCCTGATGCCATTGTTAAGCTCTAATCTGCAACACAATGCACATTTAAAAAATTAGAAAACGTAAACTTAATTTAATTTTAAAAACAAAATGTGCCTGAATAACAAATTTGCGTAAATAAATAAAAAATACATTACAAGCATTCAATTTTACATTACACGTATTTAGAATTACAAAACGTATTTGCGTAAAAAAAAATATACATACCTCTGGCTGCAAATGAGTATAAAAAAATTACAAGCATTCGATTTTACATTACATGTATTTAGAATTACAAAACGAATCGATTACAATACACATACATAAAATTTAACTAATTTACAATGAATTTGCGTTAAAAAAAAATACATACCTCTGGCTGCAAATGAGTATAAAAAAATTACAAGCATTCGATTTTACATTACATGTATTTAGAATCACAATATGAATCTATAAAACCTAAATAATATACACAAAATTTGAAAAAACTTCAAAGAATTAAAAAAACCTACCTCCAAATGCAAATCTCCAAATTCTCTCTTCGAATTCGCTCCAAAATCCACTCAACACAAGCAATGCAAGCTCAAATGGTTGTGTGAGTGACAATGAGGGAGTAGAGGGCTTTTTAAAGAGCCAAAACCGTGTAAAAAAAGCGGTTTTTGCGTGTGAAAACCGTGTTCTGCGTGTAAAAGCAGCGTGGGCGAGTTAAATGCACGAACTCGCCGAGTTAACTCGGCGAGTATTCTCCAAAACTTGGCGAGTTTTTTTAATCTATTTTGGCGAGTTTTTTGGCGGTTTATCCGTTTTACATGTTTTTTGCGAGTTTTTAATAACTCGGCGAGTTTTTGGCGAGTATTCCATCTATGGTCAAAACGGTGTCTCAAGATAATAGAAAATAGGAGCCCCCGATTAAAATTATGAAAGGTTAACAGATCTGGGTGAACAATATAATATAAAATAAATGGGTAACTTCTGGAAATCTGAACTATATCATCTGATTTACAATAAAGATAGATCACTGACAGATATTTGGACCAGTCAAGCCTTCTGAAACTGGTGGTCATTGTTGGGATATGAACTACTTAAGCTCTTTGTTTGTCCCTTCCAACCCCTAACACAAGCCTCTGTACTGGATCTCAGGCAGTTCACCATGTAGACTGCAGCAATTAACTTATTTTTGAAAAAGTTGAATAATAAAGAATTCAAGACTGCAATCTGCTTTCTGATTGGTCCCAAGGTCAGGTATTCCTACTTGGCTTCTAGGGGATGGCCATTCCTTTGGAATCAACACTGAGTAGCTTGTAATTTACTGCTCCTATAATGCCTTTTCGAACTTCTGGAACGATATTATGGTGTTTATTAATGGACATTTGTGATATATGGGAAAGAGAGCAGGGAATACTCTCTAAGTTTTGTTAGTGTGTGTCTGGTACATTACATGTGGAGAGTGGCTGAATATATGCTAACAGAAATGTAAACAAAATCACACAACACTGTATATGTATGTATGAGGATAACACTATTGATGCAGTAATGATTGTGGGTCCCAGTGAAGGGATGCCTTAGACTGTGCAACTTTTACAAACAACACACTTACACAATGGAATTATAGGAACAAAAAATATCTTTATTACACCGATATGCATTTTACAATGGCAGCAAGGGGTGGCACTTAATGGTGTGCCTTTATAAACTTTTATTTTCTACATTAAATTTGATGTCCATTTGACTGTCTCTTAATGCATTTTACAATGGCAACAAGGGGGCACTTAATGGTGTGCCTTTATAAACTTTTATTTTCTACATTAAATTTGATGTCCATTTGACTCTCTTAATATATATATTTTATATCTTTGAGAAGTAAATTGAAGAACTCATGATGGGAAAGCAACCTTTATGTTTGCTACAAAATTGGGTATCACTACTAATAATATTGCTGAGGTCAGAGCTATTTATCGGGGACTGCAAGAGGCTATTAAGTGTGGATGGACTCAAGTGCAGGTGGAATCTGATTCTAAGGTCATTGTTAGGATGCTAACTATTAATGGGACTCAAGAGGAGCTCAAACTGGCAGATTGCGAGAGAAATAGATAAAATTAAAGGTCTGCAAGCACAATTTCAGACTTTCCAAATCGCACATATTCCTAGACAGAGAAATCAAGTGGCAGATGCATTGGCAAATTGGGCTCTGGATAATCATGACATAAGCTGCTATGGCGATCCTCCTCTTTGGTGGCCTCAACGGGATCAGGAAGCTATGCAAGCTATTCTAAAACTTGACTATCCTTAATGTTTTCTGATATGTTTATTTTCCTTTATAGTGCTCTGGATTGGACAAATAGCTATCAAGCTTGGCATCGTTGTAATTGTAAAAATATTTCTCCTATGAAATAAAATATTTGTCTTTTTTTTTTTTAAAATTATGTTGATAAGCATTCTACAATACGAGCAAGGGGTGGCACCTAATAGTATGACCGTGGAAACTTTTATTCTCTACATTAAATTTGATGTTTATTTATCTTTGATAAGTTAATCCAAAAAAATAAAGTTTAGGGCATATTTTTGTCACCATCGAGTGAGAAATACGAATACAATGTAATAAAGTTATTAATCAATGTGATAGCATAAAATTGAAAATAAAAGCCTTGAGATTCATATCTATCAACATTTTTCAAATAGATGTATTTAAGATATTTCTACTAGTCTATCAACAATGGAGATCGCACACACACCATAATGCAGTTTTCATAACTCGGCTCATAACAACAAAACACACACAATGCCTTCAATCTAACAAACAACTCAACACTCCAATGCCATCCAAGTGATTCGGTCTTATAGTACTACCCTAGACCCGCACAAAGATATTTAATTGGTGTACTCCTCGCAAACACACTCTAGACTACTTCCTTATGGGATTTCTAAATGCCTTCCTCAAGTGTAGTGATGTGTTTATATAGATACACAATTAGGTACTCACAATATTAGGCTCAACTACATCCTACGCATACATTTACCAAATGAGTTGCGAAATATTAAATGAGAATAGGCCTAAAGGACCTATTGTCACTTGAAGTTGCACCTATTGAAACCAGAATGGATCGACAACTCGGTGAAACATGGGATGATCTCTCAATGTGGGACTTGACTATATGAGATCAACCTTTGGAAGGCCGGCTTCCTCTACCTATCTATTCTAACACTAACACTACTCCTAAGCTAAACTACTAACTGCAGGGGGAAAAGGGGAAGGAGGAATGCATACTAAGCTAAGGAAATGGTGATGGCACCATAACAGAAAGGGGATCTCTCTCCGTGAGAGGAAGAACATAAAGGAAAACATAGGATGAGAGGGAAGATACATGCCATAGATCAACATTACGTGAACCATTCCATTCCACACATTTTAGACACGAGAAATGGAAACATGCAAATAAAACCCACACACATATGCCAAAAATGAACAAAGAGGTAAGAGACACAATAAACACAAGTAAAGGGCAGATACGAGCCACAATAACAAGATTCTATTGATAAAGAAATACACAGTCCATTACATTACTGGGGAAGGGCACTGAGCGCATTACATATGACCAAAATTGAGGCTGCAACTCATGAAAGCTCAACCGCTGTTTTGACATGGTGATTTTGTAGTCGGGAGAGGATTTTTACAATTGATATTGAATTGCCTTTTATAGAGAAGGAAGAGAAGAGAGGGAAAAGATTGGAACGCGCCAAAGAATGAAGAGAGCCAACCACTTGCCGCCCAAGGACCAATCGCCATTGATTTTGTAGGCCAAGTATGGGTGCTTGATATTGCTCGATTCTCACGCCATTAGATCGCTTTGTGTTGGACGATGTTGTTCAAGATTAAATTATGGTTGTTGGAGTGGTTGGGCGCCTGGGTTAATCAAGCGTGACCTTGTTATGCATTGTGGAATTCTAATGTTCCGCTACCTTGATCTTGCCTTTTGTGGCTTTTTGTCTATGCAAGCTTTGTGAACTTTTGATGCCTATTTTTGACTTCCGCCTCAATTTGTGAACAACCGCTTGCTTCACAATTCCTCTTACCACCCGCGGCCTGATCTTTCCTCTTGCAGATTATGTTGCATTCTAGAGTCTTCTATGTTTCGTGGCATTTTTCCTTGTATCGCGGACTTTTTGTTCCACGGCTTTGTATTTGCCTTGTTCCGCAAATGATCGTACTTTTTGCTCCGCAGTTCCTTGACATGCGGATTTCTTTTGTTATGCGAGTTTGCACACTTGCATTGCTTTTTCTTTGTTGTGTGGACTTTCTTTGTCTTTGTGGGTATCCTTCTATCACTTGACTGTGCGACTTCTCAACCTTGCGTGACTTTATTCACTTTCCTTTGCGCTCAACTTTTTAACATTCTTGTGCTCAACGATTTTTGTCCCCGGTGTCACGTAACTAATTTTTTTCCTTGTCTGCGACATATGTCTCGTGGAATTTTCCTTTGTTGCACGAAGTTAGGAAACTCCGCGAACACTACATATTCCAAACTCCGCTAAACGCTAAGTTCCTTCTCATTTCCGTGGAACACTAAGTTCCTTCAATTTCCGCGAACATTAAGTTTTTTCATTCCTTTGCTCTGCAACATTTCCAACAAGAAGCGCTTAAGTCCTTAACTTGAATGAAGTTGTCAAAATGGCATGGGTGCTATTTTGGAGAACATGACCTATATCATAGCACAACTAGACACAAACACACGTCGGCTAAGAGGTTACAATATAAGTTAGGTGAGTCATAATCGTCTCCCATATATAATCTTGATGTCACCAATCAAGTGATCCCACCATTTGTGCTCTCTAAGCACCATGTACGCATTTGCGCAAGAAGCCTACGCACACCACATATACATATTTTGTGTCAAAGTCCTAATGACATTGTAGTTCTCGTGGGTAGGTGTGTGGTACTAAGATGAATCTCCCCTTTTAAACGTGAGCCCTTGTAAGTGGTCTTGTGTTAAACTGCACACGTTTTGAAGGATTCCGGTTTGTGTTAAATCGTAGCTCTTCTGTATTATTATTATCTTGCACCAAGTATACCCATATTATACCATCCTTAGAAGTCAATTTGAAGAGTGTATGCATAACACAAAGGTTCTGCAATGCATCCCAAACATTCCCTAGTTGTGCAAGGGCTCTTGATTGTGAAATCACCTTTTTACTTTGTGCCAAAGAATACTTGTTTGCGCCAATTTCTGACGATTAATTTGTGATTAGGCAAATACCGCAGACCTATCTGAAGTGTTTTGCCAATGCTATGCACAAATGTGTACAAACACAAAAATCTACTCTTAGCTATTTTTTGTTGATGCAAGATTGCATGTGAACCCAAATGCTCTTGCATCATACACCCTAGGTAAGAAAATGTGTGAGCTAGGTGCTCACACATGCAAGCTGAGTGGTAGAACCACCCTTTTGACCTTTTGGTTCGGTTTAGGTGTGCCTTTGTGCAAACGGGTACTCGTTGTCTTCCAACTATAGGTGGCAGGTTTGTATGAGACCAACCTCCTCTGCCTATAAGGTTCTTGCTTGTTGGCAATGTAGACACTAAAATCTGCACAAAATCATTATTACATCATGCTTTTGGCAAACTTTATATATTCAGTCTTGAACGATGAAACTAAGTCTTCATGGCGTGAGTTGTTTTACTCTTACATCTTTTGATTTATCTTCTTGTTCTTGACTTACTCGATGCCTCTTTTTGTTTTTATGTTGTGTCACAAAGATCTCTGGCCTTTGCAATTGTTTGTTTTACTTTTGGTGACTTTGGTCCAAGATCGTACAAATTGGTCATGATTGTGGTATGGTTTTGACCCTTTTGATTATTGTTTCCTTTCTGCCTGTTGGGTCTCTTAATCATTTGAGGGAAAATTTGCGAGCAAAACTAGAGCAGACTGCAAAATGATGATATACAAAAATTTAGAGAAATGTCAACAAGGATGCCTATAAATAGGGGAACACAACCTGGAGTCACTTCTCTCTTAGTTAGCTGGAGAAATGGTTATCCAAAACGCTATTGGTCATGGTTGATGCCGTTGGCCACAATTAGTCCGACATAAAGACAAGGAGAGGAGAGAGAATGGAGCCAAAACAAACACTTTGAGAAGGTCTGAAGGGTATATGAAGGGGATATGGAGGTGTTATAGGCAGGTGTGAAGCTGATAATACTGAGACATCGAGTGGTCATAAGAGATAGTAAGTAGGTAGTAAGGAGGCATTCTAAGGCAAGATAGGGTGATACTATGTGCAACAATTCACCCACCAGGTATTTCTAACCAGCATAAGCCCGATCCTAGTATGACTTAAGCGAAGCACTTAGGGAGATTAATGGACCATGACCTGCAAAGAGAAATCATCATTAAGAGCAAAAATAAGGTATACAAGAAGTCGGCTCAGAATTGCAATATTAAGTTAGGCGAGTCATCTTCAACTCCTATTTATAATCTTGATGTCACTAATTTATGATCTCGCCATTGTGCTCTTTAAGAACCTCGTGTGCTTTTGTGCTTGAAATCTACACACACGTCTTCAAGTATTTCCTACACAAAAGTCCCAAATACTTCGCGTTTTTGTGGGTAGATGCATGGTACAAAGAAGAATCATCCCTTCTAATGCAAGCCCTTGAAAGTGAACTGGGAGTTGCCACACATTTTGAAAGATTCTGGTCTTGTGTTAAACTACTGGTTCTTTTGCATAATGTTTTGATCTTGTACCAAGTATACAAGTATTGCATCATCCATAGAAGTCACCTTTTAGAGCATATACATAATGTAGAGGTGTCATGATGCATACTAAGCTTTTCTTAGCTGTGCCAGACCTCATAATTGTGCAATCACCATTTTACCTGCTCACCAAATAATACTTGTTTGCGTCAATTTCTGAGGGCTAATATGTGATTAAAAAGATATTTGTGGACTTGTTTGGAGCATCCTGCTAATGTTGCGCTCAAATAAATATAAACACAAAACTCTACTCTTAATTGTTTTTTCGTTGATGCAAGATATCACATGAACATTTATGCTTCTACATCATACACCTCGGATAAGAAATTGTGAGCTAGGTGCACACACATGCAAACTGATTTGTAGAACCAATCTTTCAATCTTTTGGTAAGGTCTTGGTGTGCCTATGTGCCAATGGGTACTCATCATCTTCCAATTATAGGTGGCAGTTGGGTATGGGAGTGATCTTCTCCACCTATAAGGCTCTTGTTCATTCACACCCCTATCCCTGCTCTCTTTAGGCTATCCTCCTCATTCGTGCATGGTGTCTCTTTCCTTCTCCACCTCTTTTTCTCTTGTGTAACATCTTTGTGCACTGTCTTCTCATTGAAATATCCAATGCTCATCCTCTTCCACTCTTGTTTGCATTACTTTCTCTCGCATCGCTACACATACTTCACTTGCCATTTTTTGCACGTCGCTTCTTTGTGGTACTTCACACACTTTACTTCCTTTATCCCTCATTATTTGCTCCCTTCATGCATCACCCAATGACTTTGGTGTGTAACTTCATCTTCTTCCTTGAGTGGCTTCGGAATGAAGCTCTCTCCATCCTTCTGAACTTTTGTATTGAATCTTCCATCATATAACATTTTCGGTCAAATTGCCAAGATGTTCCCCAAGAAAACATGACATTCATCCATTGGTAAGATATCACGTAGAACTCTTTCCTTAAACCAACCAATCTTCATCTCCACCTCACATCGTTCTTGCACAATGCTAGCTTGCCCCTCTATCAACCAAGTCACTCTATAAGGATCTGGATGTGGTTTGCACTCAAATACCAATTTCCTCACCATCTCTATGGATATCAAATTATTCGTGCTTAAACTTTCAATTGCCACCTTGTAATTTTTATCCTTGGTCTTCCTTCTCGTTTGGAAAATATATCATCTTTTCCACAACTCTCTCTTTCCCACAACCTTCAAGACTGCCCTCATCGTAGTGTCTCTCTTTCCTCAAGCTCCTCTACATGTCCCCAGTCCTCCATAGACTATGTGTTGGCTTGAACTTGTTGCACTTTCCCTCTTTTCTCACCATCGCCATGTGCATGAGGACACTCACATGCATAATGTCCAACTTCACCACACTTGAAGCACGTCTTGTTGAATTCCCCACCTCTACCTCACCCTCTCACGCAAGTTTTCCTCCTCTTGCTTGTTGCTTTTGCACATTGTGCATGCCTTTTCACTCTCTTGCTCATGTGCCACTAGTTCCTTACCACCACCAAGCCTCCTTTTGGCCTTTACAACATTCCTTATGTGCTAGCTTCTCCTTCACTCGCAATGCATATTGGTACGCCTCTTTCACTGTCTCCATTTTCACCATGCCAAAGTCATCTTTTGGATCACCCCCATAGTCCATCGCTATACCGCGTTACCTTCTCTTGACCCATCTCGCAATGACTAGACCGAATCATGATCTAAAAAAACTCCTCTTTGTATTCTTTCACACTTAGCTCATTTTGCCTCAAATTTTGTGACATTTTCAATAAACCTAACTGGTAATCTCTAGACAAAATTTTTCTGTTAGCTTCGTAACCTTTCTCTCCCATTGGGTTATCTTATCTTTACCCTTTCCATTGCACTTCAACCGAACTTCCACCACAAATTTGCTCAATCTTTCACTTGGTCTATGCGATCCTTACTTTTTGCTTGTTTACCACTTTATCAAACTCAAAATATTTTTCTATATTTGTGAGTCAATCATCTAGCTCATCTGCACCCCTTCTTGCCCTACTTTCTTTGGCAGCATCTTGTCTTCTCACAAAATTTGGATCTACATTTGCACCTTCCCTGCAATACTACACAAAACACACCACTTGCTCACTTGTCTTGTTCTATACCCACCTTGCAGAGATAGGGAACCTTAGATCTCTTCTCTTTAGACCTAGAGTTGTGCCTCACTTTGATACCAAATGTTGTAGTCATGGTTAGAGGTCTCGGTGTCACCCAAATTTCACCTTGAAATCTGCGACTACCCTATCCGAAAATTTTTCGTACTTTTAAAATAATGGGTTGTTTTGTGTTTTTATTCCTGAAAGTTCTTGTATTGCATCAAAATAATCCCAAAGAGCCATATTAGCCTTTTTCGCCAAATACCCAGATGCCCAAAGTTATATTCTGTCGTTGGGATTTGTCTGCGGGAAATTTGTATTTAATTATTTTAAGCCCCGTTTGAGGCTATTTGCGCTCCGTTTTAACTCTGTTATGATCGAACATATCATTATTACTTTGTACCAGAAGGATTTTAACTAGGAATAAGTTTTGGGCTTTATTTGTAACTTTTGACAATTTTTCGTGTTTTTGTGTTTTCCTGTTTTGTTTTCTGTGAAATTTCTCTAGAACAATTCCTTTGTCGGGTAAGCCCGATTTTTGGCCTGGAGCAGCTAGAAAACATATACGCACATTATGCCCGAGGAAGTCACCATCGGAGGTCTGGATCACTGGGAAAAAGCGAAGTCGTGCATGGAAAAGCCCCTGCGGGGATGGGCACATTTTTGGAAAACAAAGGATTTAAGCTGCAATGGGAAAAATAGAAGCCGCAGGCATGGTGAGAATTTTGTACCTGCTTAGCAGGGTACTTTTTCCCGTGATATAAAATTCACTTAAGTTGTAGTGGGAAAGTTAGAGGTCATGAGCAGTGGGAATTTATTACCACTTGCAGGGGTAAAAATTCCCATGATAAAATAAAAGGAAAGTGACTTAAGTGAAATCATGGGATTTTAGTGCCTGCCTTGCAGGGTAAATAATCCCATTGTCAAAATCAAATCACTTAAGTGGATCATGGGATTTTAGTGCCTGCCTTGCAGGGTAAAAATTCCCATTGTCATAAATTCTTAAAAATAGAATTCTATTATTCCAAAAAGTGCGACCCACCTTGGGTGAATAATAATGCATTAAATAAATATTTGTTAATATTTATTCACCCAATTTTGGCACCCAGGCTTGTGGAAAAGTCAACAAAGGGAAGTGGACATAAGGAATTTAAAAATAGAATTCTAAAATTAAATAAATTTAATTTATTTAATACAGCCCCTTTTGAGAAGGAATTAATACTTTTTAAAGTATTAAATGATTATATTAATTCCTATTTTCAGTGGCTATGGTCAAAGCACACTGTGAAGCTTGAGTGAAGTGATGTGTGAAGGATTAAATTGATTAATTTAATTTATTGGATGACTGTCCTTAAACATGCTATTTTTAAAAAGAGAAGAGCATGATTTTTAATTAATTAATTGCCTTTAATTGTTAGGGCAATTATTAATTATAGAATTGTGAAGGTTATATAAGCATGGGCAGCCATATGGGTGAATTATTTGATTCACAGGTAAAGAATTGCAGCCAAGAGGAAAAGTGTGCCCCCATTTGAAGAAGGATTTTGCTCAGGCAAGGTGGCAACAAGGCTAAAAGCTTCTAGATTTGGCGCATGCTTTGAAGGAGGTTGATCTTTGTCTGCATAATTGTTTGCACAGGTGTTACAGGAGCTCAGGTGTTGTTGAAAGGATTCATGCTCTCTTTATGTGTAAATTAAACACCAATTTTTGGGGCAGCGGGCTTGAAAAGTGCAGATTTTTACAATTAAAATTCACTATTCATGCTCCGGTGGCCATTTTTGTCTGAATAAATTGCAAGAATTCATTACGGATGCTTTACTGAAAGGAAAAGAGCTTTTATCAATGTCCAATACATTGCATATATCCTCCGAATCTGAAGAATTGTCCAGATCTGCACCAGTATTGAAGAAATCCGGCCAAGTAAGAAGAAAAAGAATTATTCAGACGAAGATAGACAAAGCTATGGCGAAGAGAGATGAAAAAGAAAGCACGATGGAGTCATGTATTGCTTCCAAACTTGCAGACATAGGAGACACAGATCTAGGCCCGGAACCTCTTGCCGATTTGATTGATAGATCCAGAGCGGGAAAGACTTCACTCATGCGTGCGGTTAAAAGCAGTGGAATTATCCGAGCTGCAGCTTTTCCATGTGTAGCCCAATTGCCAGAGTTTGTGATGGAGTGTGCTAGATCTTATCATCCTTCATCCAGATCAGTGCGTGATGCTACGGGAAAGACAATAATTCGTTTGGACGCAAAGTTCATCAATTATTGTTTGAAGATTCTAGTGCGAAAGGTGGTGACTTCCATTAGCATTCAGGATGCTGACAGTAGATGGGAGAAGCATAGAGCTGATTGCGTGAGCATAATGAATAGCCGATACATGAAGAAGCCTAGATCTCCTTCAAAGTTCCCGAGAACTCTTCCACGGTCCAATTTGGTGCAGGAGGTAGATGATGTCGTCAAATTGCTATGTAGGATGAATGGCGAAGCGAATGTTTACACTTTCCGTACATGGATGTATGCTTTCATCAGGACCATTGAAATCAACAAGGTTGATTCTATAATCAATTGGTCGGAAATTATTAGCAACAACATCGGTGAGCAACTCCGGAACGTGAAGCGTACTTTCAGCTTCAAGATGACTTCATACTTGGTGTATGCTGCAGCTTCACAAGGCGTTTTTTCCAAGCTGGATAGATGTGGTGTTATTTCCAAGGACCCCATTTTCGAGTGCTACTACGGCTTCTTGCACCGTGCGAGAAAGACTTTAAAGTGATCAATGATGACTTCTACGATTTCATCTGCAGCTGAAACAAAGACTTGAAGGCCAACAGGTAAGCGAAAGAAGCGTGGGAAGGCTGTGTCCAAGATTGGCGGTCTATTCATTCAATTTGCAGATTTCACATACCTCGGGGTTACGGGCTTTTACGGAGAACCAATAAAGATGCCTGGGTATCCGAATGATAGATTGATCGCCGTGGGAGCCGAGCAGAACTTGTGGAGTTACACGACCTTGATCAAAGCGACACAAGTCTACGGGCTTCCTCCCATCACCGTGAGATATTACAATGCATTAACATTCATAGAGCTCGAGGAATAGAGGCGTAAATGTTATCCGAGTATGAATAAGAGTTCTTCCTTGCATGGTGAACTTCGATCCATTTGGAGTAGCCAGGAAGACAATCTCTCAGGAGTACGCACATGTGCCTTCATTAGAAGATTTATGGATGAAGTGCAAAAGTGAGTACGAGGTTAGAAAGAGAGATTTCAGCAGTTATCAGCAAAGCAAGTGTTCGACTTTGGACTAGCGCGGAT
Organism: Taxus wallichiana var. yunnanensis; assembly: GCA_018340775.1. NCBI lineage: Eukaryota > Viridiplantae > Streptophyta > Pinopsida > Cupressales > Taxaceae > Taxus > Taxus wallichiana. The sequence goes on along the minus strand of CM031240.1, from coordinate 804,957,677 downwards.
ACTGCGGGATCTTAAAGATGATGGGAATGTGGTACTTGACACTTACCATCAAATGGGAGGAGATAAAGCCATATTGCAAAATAACATAGGAGGTGCAACACAATTGAAGAAAGGTCGGGTGTTGTGTTGGTGAATACTTCAAACTGAGTTGTTGATGAAGGGTTATTGCCTTGATGAAGCATTGATGAATCAAGTCAAGGGCACTTCGGCGCAGAGATTCCCTCAAGCGAAAACACGGAGGAGAAAGCGGCAGAAAGTCGAGAAGTTGAAAGTGCATAAAGATCTCAATCGAGGAGAGGATCACTTCTACTTCTACGATGACTTTTAACTCCGGTTTCTCCAAAGACCAAGATTACTTCACCAACTATTGCACCGCAGCAGCGGCGAAGGATGTTCCCATGCCTCCACTGAATCCAGCGACATTCATCTTCTCCCCTCAGCCACTTCGTTCAGCGCCTGTTCAAGAGGATACGTTGAAGCTGCAGATGGCGGAATTCGAAAGGGCTTTGTCCTTAGATGACTCAGAAGATGGCAGCCACAACACTGTGGCACTTTCTGACGGAGAGGATGCAGAGCGGAAGATGGTAGTGCACTCAGCGACTTCAGCGACTTCTCATTCTCTCGAGAAGTAATTTCTTGGAATGGTTGGCTTCGCAGTTGGTTCCAGAAGCGAGAATGGAGATGAACTTAGAGGAGAACGACTTGCAGCTACTCCAGAATCTGCGGAAGAGACAGAAGGCCTAAAGTTGCCAAAGCAACTTCTAGGTTGATCATTGAAGATTCGGGAGAGAAGTTTGCTGAGATATCAATTCCGGCAGAAGGAAAGATAGAGGAGCTCACGGTAGAGGATGTGACAGTAACCAAAGTACCCCTCGGTCAAGCCACCACTGAAGGATTGAAGCAGGACACGCAGACATTGATGGATGCTTTATTCCTTAGGCTTGACAGTGAAAAGGCGGAGAAAGAAGAGCTGCAGAAGCAAGTATCTCAATTATGTGAGATCATAGCCAAGGTTGCTAAACCTTCCATTCAGCCCATTTCAGAGCAGGTGAGTGATCATCTTATGCAAGAAATGGAGGACGCAAGCAATCAAGTAAAGGCTATTGACGAATGGAAGGATTTGATTATTCGTCAAGCTTTTGTACAACTTGGAGAAGTGCCAGCCCACCTAAAGGTTATGGATGATGTAGCAAATCAACTAAAGCAACTGATGGCAAACATAGAAGGCATGAATACAGTTGTAGAGAGTAACCTGAGTATTTTGGCCGAGATTAACAAGCTATGGGAGATGTATTGATTGCGGAACAAATTGTACCAGACGGATCAGTCGAGAAGGGGAAGCAACTAGAGTTTGCAGTATCTTTCCGTTTGGAAATCTGCGAGTTTTGCTGAAGAGGATGCAGGGACTTGAGAGTAGGACATCGATTTACCAGACAATGTCACTTCTTTCACTGAGGAGAGAGTGGATGGGAATGTCACTTCATACGTGCGGATCGTCTCAACTAAGGTGCCTAATTCCCTGGAAGGATCTCTTCTATGATACAAAAGAGAATTGATAAAGCTACCAAGCCTTTCACGATGAATTCTATCAGTAGACTGGTGGCGCTGCAGGCAGAACATTGCGAGGTTTGGGCCGAGTTTGGAAGATGTGGAAGCGTGCATCAAAGTGTTGAATGAAGGGTTGTTGCAATTCAGGACAAAGAAAGAAGCAGTGGCTAAAACAGATGGAAGGATGTTGAATTACATGTTCGACAAGTATATCCGATATCAGAACAAGAAAAAGACAAAACATTACAGCTGACATGACTTCTTCTATTCTTTCTTCTTCTATTTTCTATGTTCCTGGATGAAATTGTAAAACTTCTAAGTTATTGGTTTTGCAACCATTACTTAAAGTCATGTGGAACCATTCTATTAGTTAAGTGATACATGTGTCACTTAAGGAGAAGATAGTTGAGGATGATTGCCAAATGTCATCTTTACTTGTTGTTTATGTTTCAGTTCAGTTTGAGTTTTCCATTTGTACTTTCCCTCCTACATTCTATAAGTAGGAGAAGAACCTCCGGTTAATGATCGATCGAATTTGTGAGAAGCAATCTTGTGTTCTAGACTTTGTCTTTGAACCCCGAGAGCAACTTGGAGCAAAGGAATACAAAGGAGCGAGGTTTCGGAGAACTTTGTGTCACGGTGTCTTGTGTTTCTTGCTTTTAATCTTAGATCTCTTAATAGACTTTCGTTATTTTAGATTTGGATCTAGAGCTTTGCCTTTGTTTTATAATTACGTGTGTTCATGTCTATTAAGTTTCTTCTATGTGCATGCGATTAGCTATGCTATCTACTAATTGGGATGCACATCTTCCCCATTTCTTCTCTCGTATTTCCTTTACTTCATTCTTCTATAAAATACTTCCTTTCTTGAACAATTTACTTACTTGCTCAAAACTTCTTAGTTATGGTTCATGAACTAAGTGGTTAAAGTAAAACCCCGATAGATAATAACACATTTTTATTGACAAATCGACACGGAGCCTCACCGGTTAAATGAGGAGATTTATCTCATGACCGCCTAGGTTTGATGCTATGTAGAAAATCTAGCCAACAGTCCCAATGAAGGGATTCCTTAGAGACAATGCAAATCGTTATAAACAACACACTTACACAAAGGATTTATATCAAAAACAAATTTCTTTTTTCATCAACAATGGAGATTACACTCGTAACCTCGCACACTTTGCTAAATTTAGCTTTCAACAACAAAAACACCAAATGCTAGTAGGCTTACAAACAACTCAGCAACTATGCATGCTACCTTAAGTGATTAAGTCCTATATTCCTACTCCAAACCCACACATAGATCTCTATTTGTGTTTCTCCTTCCGATTGCACTCTAGATTATATTCTAATGTGATTTTTGAATGTCTTTCTCAAGTGTTGGTATGTGTGTATAGATATACACAATCAACTACTTACAATATTTGGCTCAACTACATTTCACACAAACATCTCAACTACATCCTACACATAAAAGTATTAATTGTGTTGTAAATATTAAATGAGGAACAAGGCCCAAAGGTCCCATATCATAGCACAACTTGATGCAAATACAAGTGTATGTTAGGGAAGATGGTCAATATGATTATCCTCTCTCTAGTCTCAATAATATAAATTAGATTACAAGTAGAACAACATTCTAGGGCCTACACACAAGCCAAGGATAGTGCCAGGGGCGTGGTAATTGTGGATCTAGAAGATAGTAATCCACACTAGTATCAAAAGCACGGAGTTCCAAAGTTTGTCTAAGGTATAGGGTGGGGTCTTACTAAAATTCATTATCAGCTAATTTTGACTTCGCAAAATTAATAATGTAAAATTTTAAATTTTTTTCAAAAACTATTCTTTCACTTGATTTCTCATCCCCATCACGATCGTATTGTTCTTCTAATCGTTCCGGTCTTCGTTTCGTCCATTTCGGGCGAGAACTCCTCCCACTAGGTCACAAACTGCGTTAATAATTAATTAATTAATTTATTACCCTTTATTTGATAAAATCAATTTTATTGATTTTTGGGTTTTTAATTAAATAAATATTAATATAATAATTATTAAAAGTCAATCGACAAATTTTTATTTATTGCGGGGAAAGTAAGCTTCCGCTTCCAATTGTTGGGGATGCCAAATTGGCTTCCCGTACCGGATTTCCCCTTTCCTGGCAAATACTTCTTATTTTCCCGCTTGTGGGATTTCTTCGCTGATTGCCAACCCAACCGGATGGCAAACTGACAAAAAAAATCTCCCAATCTCCCACATGGGGAAATAAATGGGAATTGCCACTGCTTTGCCATTCCAACTGGCAAACGAACAAGGTTTTTCCCATCTTTCCTGGCAATTAATGCCTACTACGGAAGAAAGGGAAAATTGGTTATTCCAACAGAAATAAGAAACGGTTACAGAAGCTTCTTTAATCCTCATAACCATTTCTCCGTCAAACTCGTTGGAAAAAGTCATGCGAAGAAGCTTTGAAGCTTTCAATATTTCTAACTTCTTCTTATTTCCTCTGTAGAAGTGTTTCCCAGAAATATTTTTATCACATCCCTAAAAAAATACCAGTTTACTGTGAATGCCATTGTGAAGGAGGAATACGCATTGCAAAAGAAAATCAGTTCATGCTCAGCCAAGTGATAATCCCACGCAGGAGGAAGAAGAAAGAACAGTCCAAGCATTGCTGTCACGCAAGGGAGAAGAAGATAACATTTTCCACGCAAGTTAAAAGAAAAACAATTGCTCACGTGCCCAGTCAGAGGAAAGGCCACAAATTTGCAAAAAAGATCCACACGCCCAAAGAGGAAATATGCTTGGGTAAAGCCTGTTTTTTGATTCACTTTGTCAAAGCGTTGGAAGAAGAACAAAGCCACAGGCAATAAGCTCTCACGTAGTCCAAAGAACAATACTCACACATTGGTCAAAAGCCAAGATAGTTAGAAAAGAATCCAAGCATACTCCACGCATTTTTGCAACTCCCACGCATTTGACAGGTAATTTCAGAGACCACACATTCATAAATCAAAGATAGTTGTCACACATTTGTCAAGAAAAGAGATAACACACAGCCCATGCATTGATCAACAGTCCGCAAGGAAGGAGAAAAGCCCAAAGTACGCATTCTTAAGTTTAGGCAATAAGCAACGCGAAGAGCAAGGCGAATAAAAAAAATAAATTAAATTGATTTGCACGAAACATTAAAAATCAGGAGACTTTAATAAAAAAATATAAATCATTTTCATCACGCATTCAAACGCATTATGATGTATATCGGCACAAAGGAAAATGAATTTAATGAAGAAAACGATAAGATGTGGAAAGAACGTGTCGCGGGTTTTATCTGTCGAAGTAATCAACTTTGGAGTTTGATATCTCGAAGTTGAGTGATTGTCGAGAAGAAACGGTTTAGTTCGTGAATTCTTCCCATCTTCGTATACTCATTTGCCAAATTTCAAATGCGCAGCACCTCATTTGATATTTTTCACGAACCCAAGAAAAATCAGTTTGCTCGATTTTGCCGTGCGCACAATTTCAGCTTGGTGGAAGACCTACTTTGAGAATCCGTATCTCGAGCCCAGATGATCGTCAAGAGAAATGGTTTGGTTCGTTGAATTCTTCCCAACTTCATGTACTCCTTTGCCAAATTTTAAATGCGCAACACCTCGTTTGATATTTTTCAGGAGCCAAATAAAATGCAATTTGTTTGATTTCGCCGCGCATGTAGTTTTCAGCCTGTCAAGGTGACTCACTTTGAGAGTTGATATTTTGAACTCAGATGATCGTCAAGAGAAAATAATTGTTTCGTTCAATTCTCCCCACCTTCATATGCTCCCTTGCCAAGTTGTAGATGCCTAGGGTGACGTTTGATATTTTTCTCAGGCTAAAACCAAACGGGATTTTTGTAGTTTTACACTTGCATTTTCCTAGCAGTTTTAGAAGAGTCAACTTTGACCTTTAATATTTGATTGAAGAATTTTATTGGGAAAAAACCCTTTGACACACAAACTTGTGGTACCTTAATATACTCCCTCATCTAGTGAGAGTTTCTCAGAACAAGATTTGTTATTTTTCCTAGGGTAGTTTCAGAGGCGATTTGTGCAGTTTTGTAAGAAGGAAGTAATAGCCTGAAATCACGCTTTTGTCACAATCATGTCATCTTCAAACAAAATAATGTTGCGGTATGGATTCTAGGGCATTCTAATCACCTCGACGCTCCATTTAGAGTATGAGAACATCGCCGATACCAACTTGGGACACGTCGACGTAGGTCGATTTGCGATCGCATATCAACCGAAGGCGAGTCACAATTTTCCTAACACTTGTTCTGAATTAGTCATCACTTGCATGGATGCACCATGACACTGCACAATGTGGTGATTCAAATCCAATGGCTCCGAAGCGGAAACCACCTCTGTCTTCCTCATTATGCGGTATAGGTCAGTAGCTATTGGCAAAGTCTCTTCGAGTCAAAAGTCATTGTTATTAGCAAAGATCGATAATGGGAGAAACTTGTCTACATCAATTGTCTTCACTTAATCGTTGTATGAATCTATTCATCGACAAACCAAAACCAATGACCACATTAAATAATGCCACATCATTCAAGCGTGTCCCTGTCAGCTCTCAGTTAGTAGCGGGCGCGATACTTCATCGGTCAATCTTAAAGTTGGAGTGTTCTCGAATTGGATGATTGTGAGTGGATCAAAATGGCAACACTTTGGGATGGTGACAAAGACAAAAGACATAACTCCAGGAAGTGAATTGCAATCTCGACTCTTGGAAGATCTTCTCAATGGCGAAAGATCAAGAGTTGGATTCTGACAAGCCAAGGTGGCGTAACGACTACGGTCTCGCGACAAATGAATAATTCACCATGGAAAGCTATTCGGAGCATGTGGAGAATTGTGTGTAATTGTGAATGCAAATGCGAATAAAGACAAAATTGCTCACACCAAGATGTTGCTCAAACGAAGAGGTGGATGAATTACTCAAGTTTCAAGCTCAACTCTCTTGTCATCTGGAGGATTGCGGAGCACGGTCAATGAGTTCATTCTTGTACGATCGGGATAGGTAGACTCTTGGCCCAATGGATAAGGCACTTGATCCTAGGTGTCTTGATCTAGGTGGCGCATTGCTGAATATAATGTCTGTGTGTGTCCAAGTCATTTAAGTGGGGTCCACATGTACCCATTACTTTTTGTTATAAAGTGGTGTTATTTAACTCACTTTTGGCAAATTTTTGGATAACTTAAGTGGTTTCTATTTTTAGTTGCTTTTAATAAAGTTGGTTGAAAAATTCAAAGTCACTTAAGTGCCCTATTTAATGTTCATGTAAATCCTAACTACTTTGTAACCAACTTTTGGGTTATAAAAGGATGTTAGGGGCTCATTTGTAAGGGTGACTTTGAGAGAGGAGAAGAAAATATTTTTTGTAAGCTTTGTTTCAGAAAGAAACTTTGTGTTCTTTTGTGAAGACATTTTGGAGTTAATGAAATATGAACTTTGTGTCCCATTCATTATCTCTTGTAGCATTTGATGTTCTTATGTTCATTAGATGTTAGATGTTTAAATCTTGCATGCAAATATTGTCTTTGATCTTATTGTCAACGCTATTAATCTGTTGTTTTTGTTCACAATGATCAAGCTCTGGTATTTACTTGCTCATGTGTGTTCCCTTTTACTCATTCTTGTTTAGCTAACTCAAACTCCGTTTTATTTGTGTTAGTTATTCCTTGTGTAATATTAGGCTCTGCTTTTACCTAACTCTTGCATGTTCCTTCCATTCCATTCCATTCCTTCATTCTATTCCATCTCCCTCATTCACTTTTCTTTCCATTGATGTTCCAAAACACCCCCACATACAATTTTGAATGTACAGATGTAAATACAGTTTTGGTTTTCAATAAAGGCAGCCTCACCTTCATTGAGGAGGGACTTTGTTCCCATATTGTTGCATGCCATTTGCATGCGTGCAAATCCATATGCTAACAAATTCAAAGTTTGTAAGAGTAATGATAATAAGCAATATGAGCTAAGTATAGACTAACGGTAGTAATGCCATTTGGCAACTAAGTATGGGCTGTAAGGGAAAAGTGCATAACCAAAGATATGCTACTCTATCCTAGTCTAATGCATGAGACATCAAACATGCCATAACAAATTCAAGAGTAAATAGACTAACGGTAGTAATGCCATTTGGCAACTAAGTATGGGCTGTAATGCATAACCAAAGATATGCTACTCTATCCTAGTCTAATGCATGAGACATCAAACATAGTCAACATTCCAACATAAAGGAAAGTGAAGGAAGGGTTATGGATAGTTATTTTTACTAAGACATTGTTAGCGCCTATATTGGATTTGAGACGTAAGTGAAATAGGCCCCTTGAGAACGATACCTCTCGGCCTTTTGTACATAGATTTATCTAAGATAGTTATGCTAGTGTAAACTTTATTCAGGAGTTGGTCATAGTCACAATAATTAATAATATGATAATATAGCATTTAATTTATACCTGAAATTCATCAATCAAATTGTAATATGTGTATACTTGTTTCTTTCCTCTTTAAAGCGTGAAATGACTTCATTTGTATGAGAAAGCTTAAAACTATTAATCACAAGTATCCCTTGTTGCTCACTATGAGTCTTTTCGTGAGCTAAATCCTTTTCTCCTCCATGAATTGCTCTTTATATAAACAAAAGTTTACGTCATTCAATTTAGAAGGTACACTTCTCTTTTCAACCAAAAAGTTCTTTTCAATTCTATGCCTCATCCGATAGTAATTATTGTTAAGTAATGATTCTCATGTAGAGTTTTTGTGGCAATGTCATGTTTCCCGTTGTTTTTAAAAACTGGAAGAGCCTCTTTCTTTGTACTTATTGGTCCCTGTTTCTTCAAGGAAACTAGTCAACTGGAAATGTGCATGAGTCCAAAGTCCCATAATTAATCTGTTAAACCCGTGTCCTCTTGCAGTTCTTCCTCGTCACATCTAAAATGGAGTATCAAGCAAATAAGATAAACAGTGTGCACATATCATCATCAACATAATTAATGATATTTTTATTTGAATTGATAAAAGCACAGCTCATTGCTATTTGGAAAACATGGGCCTGAGTTCCTAATTGCATCATGGGGATAATATCATGCATATTAAGGGAATGCATGTCTATGGGATGTCCTGGGTTACGTAGGGATGCGTCTCTGGTTTCCCAAACAAATGATGTGGAATGTCCCTTGAGAAACACCCAAGTTTTCCTCTCCAATTCCACACCCGCATTGCAATATCCATCATATCTGTGGGTAGTTTGGCAAACAGGAGTTTTTAAGAAGAATTGTTTGCAAAATGCAACTTAATGGGTTTTAGTAGCAATGTTTAGAGCATGTCTTATTGTACCCTGCATGTCTTGTTTTTCCCATAAGATGAAACATGCATACCCATATCTTAGGCTATGTTACAGGGGTGCAGACCCGTGTGTGCGCTAGAATGAGCAATTGACTGTGAGCAATGAGTATCCAGCATTATATTATTACAGGGAGTTTGCAAAGTTTAGTGAGGTAGGAATACAAATTAATTAAAAGGACTGTAAAATAAGTAAATGTAGACTAATTAATTCCGTTATATGTTTATTAAAATTTAGAATTAAAAATAAAATAATATTGGTAATATGTGTTGATTTACGTAGCTCTCTCATTATAGCATGAGCTACAACATTTCAGGTGAGGAGGAGAAATTCAGAAGAGAGCTCTACACAGTGGACAACAGGGATTGCAGAGGTTCAGCTTCCCATTGAGTAAGTAGTCAGCCTTTGGATGTGGTATCAGACCTTTGAAAATTGTATTTTCTTTGTGTGATGTAGGAAAAATTTCACAGAAAGTCCCATGTGGCTTAGATGGTAATGGCAGGAAAAGCACCCTTGGCATTATAGCAAAATCTTAATGTCCCACTATGTAATGTTGACTCATACTGAAGTTTACATAGCTTTTTCCATAATGAGAGATGAGAAATTTCCTAAATAAATTGTTTGTGTCCAATTCCAGGTATAAACTAAGGAACATAGAAGAAACTGAGGCTGCAAAAAAACAGCTACAAGACAAACGACCTTTCGTTGGTCGTGGAAGGTCGGTACTAATATTTTCGTTGTATTACTATATTCATTGCATGTGTCCTGCCTGGTATATTACTGCATACCTATTTTTAATATAGTGTTTCAGCATATATCTGAATATGTGACTATATTCTCGACTACAGGCCTCAGTCAAGTATTCCTTCCAGTTACAGTGCTGATTACTTTCAACGTGGTCGTGAATATGCTGAAAAACTCCGAAGAGGTCAGAGCAAAGGTTAAATCTTTTATGTTAGTGAGACTCTTTGTTTATATGCTTGCTTTGGGATTTCCATTTTCAGAGATGCTTAGTTCTAAAAACTCTTTATCTATGTGATTATGTGCTAGAAGCATTAGGCTTTGTTTAAAATTTGAACTTGAAATTTGCAGATCATCCAGAACTTTACAAGGATAGAGATTCTCAAAATGGTGCTCGTGTATCAGTGGAAATCAGTCAAGAAGGAAACATTGGAGGTAGACGCCAGGCTGCAACTGATGAAATCATGCTAGAGCGTTTCCGGAAAAGAGAGCGTAGCCGTCTCATGCGCCGCTGAATTCTGTACTGAGCAATTGATCAGTTCGAAAACAAGATTCCTGGTAATCTTATTAAATGGCTTGTAGGGTCTGAAATATGTTTGATTTGTGTTGTTGAGATATGATGTTCTTTATAGATACTATATAGGGGTGCTTAGATTGTTTTGATTGTTGTTTCCAGCATGAACATGCCTCTTCACATGGGCTTATAAGTTTATGCTTGGAATCTTTGCATGAACACTTGATCAACATGATTTTATCAGTTTGCGTTATTGTAACTATAAATTGATGTACAAGTCCACATTTTTGAATTTTTCTTTTTATTGCTCGTGTGTAACATAGCATGCCAATTTTTATTTCTTTTGGAGAATTTTTTTTAAAGTTGATCTCACTCGTCTTGTCTTTGGACCATTTCTTGTTGACCTAAGTTGCCGATAGGTTTTCGATATGGGTAGAGCAGTGCGAAGTATCCAATACGTGGATACAATAATTTTTGGGATCCAATAATAATAATACGTGATATAAAACTCAATTTATTACACCAATGATCAAAGTTCAAACTAGTATTCAATAGTCAACAAATTCCTCTTCATTGAGAGCATCAACATCAACATCAACATCAACATCAACATCAACATCAACATCAACATCAACATCAACATCAACATTAACATCAACATCAACATCAACACATTGATGTGGTTCATTAGGACCACATGGACTCGAACCATTACCACAAGTACCCCCTCGTGCATGTATGTCTTGCTGTGCGAAAAGAAGTCTCGAATCCCTTGCTATCTAATGATAGGTGCGATATAGAAACATCTAATCAAATCTCTCTGACCAATATCCTAATGCTTTGTTGGCTCTTCCTTGTACTTGACTTGCTTGTGGGATAAAAGACATAAGTTGGAATGTATATACATGAAATCTTTGGCCTTTTTAGCCCCCAACTTGTTGCGCTTTTGTGAGTGATGAAGCTATATGTACTCCATTTGCACTCAACGGAAGATGGACTCACAATCTATCGAGGCAAATTTGATGCAAAATTAAAGTTAAACACTTAAACTTATTTTAAAAAAAAAGTTAAAACAAAAAAAAATAATTGAAAAAGAAAAACTTACGTGCCAAGACCTTGATCTGCATAGGTTGCAGATACAAAGATGCTTGACCGTGGAGGTACCACCACATATGGGCATCCATCTTGTTTTTGACCGAAGAACACGAAATGTTTAGTACTTGTCTCCACTATAAAATTCACAAACTTTGTCATAACAATGTCCTTCGGCCTTAGGATACGAAAGAGCCTGACAATGCTAACAAATATCCCTAAATGACTTTTCGCATCCTGTATGGTGTCCTCCCACAAAGAAATGATTTCCATGTTGTAGAATTTAGGAGTCAATGCAAAGGCAAGGAGATGTAGTGGGGTGGTCATTTTGTTCCATTGCTCAATAAGGATTGATTGTACTTCTTTGAAAAATTTCTCCTTAGGATCTTGCTCTTTTGCATTTATGATCTTTATCTTCTCAATCATTGAGTCGATGCCATCATATATCTCTCCATTAGAAATGATAATCCATGTTAGTAAAGCATCATGCTCATAATGGGATGAGCTTATAACTCAAAAATAATCTATCATGATCCCACCATGTGTCATCTATAAGATCAATTCCTTACACTTTTTGGGCTTGCTGGACCCTTTAATGTTTGATACCTCCATACAACACATAGGTTCAGAAGTTACCCTCCTGACTTAGTTCCTTTCACACATTCACAAGTTGTTTCAAGACAATCGCGTGTGATTTGAATCAAGTTTTTAGCAAACTTAATAAGAAATGAGAAACACAAATTGAAAACTTTTGTATTATATTTTAAAACTAAAAAAACTTATATTATAAAAAAAAGAAAAATAGCTTTCCTTACCTTCAACAATCTCTAAATGTGAGAATCCTTCTAAAGATGCATTGGATTGGTAATGGTAGGTCATAACATATGGATCTCATCACCCTCGGGACATTGATCACTTTATTTTATTGGCCAACTTTTTAGCATTAGATTGAGTTCTAAAAAAAAATATGCCATACCTCATGTGCAACTAACATCCCAATGGCTTTTCAAATCTCGAATTGTTTGTTATGACATCTTGGACAACGGACTTTTGAGGCCCCACCGCTCAATGACTTAGAATAGGTGTCATTTGGATGAATTGGGCATTCTTCACATGCTTCTCATTATCAATTGCTTTAAAAAGATCGTGCCTTTAGTGCAAATAAGAAGACCACATTGATCAAAGGGGTTTCTTGCATCTTTCCATGCATTAGAAACTTGACATACACCTTTTGGCCTATGAGTCTCTAATGATGATGCAATGAGGTTTCCACATATTTTCTTTCCTTTACCAATGGGGTGGTGTAAAGCTTCTCATGGAGCTTGGCCCACATTTGTACCCTTTAGGGTCTGACATTGCTGGAAATTAAATTTTACCATCTCTAAGTGCCAATATGGTCACCTTCGACAATATTGAATAACAATCCATTTGTATACACACTTTGCAAAGGCTCATCTTGCATATCTTGCTCTAATTTCTCAAGGACTTTTCCATTGTCCTTTTGTTCTTTTTTGTGGAAGAGGTGAATTTTCGATTAATGTATATGAAGGTAAACATCACAAATGGATGTGGCATGGTCAATTAACCAATTCTGGGAAAGGATCTGCAATATTAGATGGGGCAAAAGAGAGGGCCTTGGTGATTGAGATGAACTTCCTTTTTTGACATCGAATGACCACATCTTTTAGCCCATAAGTATCTAATTGGCTGCACTGAGGATTTCATATATTTTCTTTCCTTTAGTAATAGGGTTTCAAATAATTGCTTAACCGGCCTTTGTACCCTTTTGGGGCCTTGATGATCACATTTACAACCTCTTGCCAACATGGTGACCTAATAACATTGAATGACAATCCATTTGCATACACATCTTGGCTCATTTGCGATATTCTTGTTCTCATTTTGAAAGGACTTTTTTTGAACTGACTGGTTTGATTCTCTTTTTAGGTGAAAGAGGTGTCCTCATCGTGTATGGAAATTGTTTTGACTTTATTTTGACACAATGGGGCAAGAAAAATTTGTTTTGACCCGAAATGTGCCTTGAGCGGCGAGGGTATGGCTTTGGACCCTTGGGTTGCTCTGACAAACACATTGGTCGTACCTTGGCCTCTTCAGTCATTTTCGGACGTACAGTTTTGGGGGGCCATACATGACAGACCTTAAAGATCTTAGTTGTCGACTTTGTGTTGTTTTCATTTATATATTTGTTTTGTCGCTCATCATCTTACTGCAAAATTTCAAGATTGCCCTAAAAATCGCTATTTGATGTACCCCTCACTAGGCTTTGATACGTTATCTTTGGCTACTCGGGTATGGGTATGGGTAGCCAAGTGGTAGATGTCCTTCTGGGGAAATTGTATCCGAGACGTACCCAGGGCCTGTGGGTATGTATACGCACAGAGTAGCCACACATTTGCAAAAAAAAAAATAAAACTTGAGGGCTTTGACTGGAATTGAACCTTAGAAAGTTCGTGAGATTCAACATGGCCAGTAGGCCCCAAAGGGTCAAGAGAGATGAAAAGGACTTCATTTGGCTGACTTACTATTTGGGGGCTTTCCTATTGCTCTCAGGGTCCTTTATTCTTCAGTCAATTTGGAAGGCATGGGAACAAGTGAAGCACTTGGTGGTTGGACAACATATTTCTCCTTTGACACTAGGTGCCAAGCTTACAAATCGATTTCATCGAATCTGAAATATAATGACAAGATCCTTGCCTTGACAAGAGGCTGCTCTGCCCTCCTTTGGTTTGAGAAAGGAATTAAAATATTTCATGACTTGTACAGATTTGGGAAGTGGATGGAATGGACAGACCTTAAAGCTTTCTATAAGCTTCCTCAATCTCAGTTCAGAATGTATACAATGCTCATAAATGCTTTCACAGCTCCCTCTACTGGACTAATTATGGAGGATGAGAATGACTTTTGGGATACTATGAGGTGGCTCAAAGGGCCCCCTCTCCAAGAGGCTACCTCCAAACAACTCTATGAAAAGATTGCCTTCTCCCCAAACCTTTCCCTGGGCCTGTGGGTATGTACACACAGAGTAGCCACACATTTTTTTTTTAAAGTGCAAAAAAATAAATAAAACTTGAGGGCTTTGACTGGAATTGAAAGCTATGGAAAAATGCTTAGAAAGTTCATCTTAATAATGTGAGATTCAAACATGCCAGTAGGCTCCGAAGGGTCAAGAGAGATGAAAAGGACTTCATTTGGTTGACTTACTATTTGGGGCTTTCCTGTTGCTCCTCATGGGTCCTTTATTCTTCAGTCAATTTGGAAGGCATGGGAACAAGTGAAGCACTTGGTGGTTGGACAACATATATTCTCTTCCTTTGACACTAGGTGTCAAGCATACAAATCGATTTCATCGAATCTGAAATATAATGACAAGATCCTTGCCTTGACAAGAGGTTGCTCTGCCCTCCTTTGGTTTGAGAAAGGAATTAAAATATTTCATGACTTGTACAGATTTGGGAAGTGGATGGAATGGACAGACCTTAAAGCTTTCTATAAGCTTCCTCAATCTCAGTTCAGAATGCATACAATGCTCATAAATGCTTTCATGGCTCCCTCTACTGGACTAATTTTGGAGGATGAGAATGACTTTTGGGATAGTATGAGGTGGCTCAAAGGGCCCCCTCTCCACGAGGCTACCTCCAAACAACTCTATGAAAAGATTGCCTTCTCCCCAAGCCTTTCCCTGGACCTGTGGGTATGTACGCACAGAGTAGCCACACATTTTTTTTTATAAGTGCAAAAAAATAAATAAAACTTGAGGGCTTTGACTGGAATTAAACCTTGTAGAAAGTTCGTGTGAGATTCAACATGGCCAGTAGGCTCCCAAATGTCAAGAGAGATGAAAAGGATTTCATTTGGTTGACTTACTATTTGGGGGCTTTCTTGTTGCTTTTCGTGGGTCCTTTATTCTTCAGTCAATTTGGAAGGCATGGGAACAAGTGAAGCACTGGGTGGTTGGACAACATATATTCTCTTCCTTTCTTATTTAGGTGCCAAGCTTACAAATCGATTTCATCGAATCTGAAATATAATGACAAGATCTTTGCCTTGACAAGAGGCTGCTCTGCTCTCCTTTGGTTTGAGAAAGGAATTAAAATATTTCATGACTTGTACAGATTTGGGAAGTGGATGGAATGGACGACCTTAAAGCTTTCTATAAGCTTCCTCAATCTCAGTTCAGAATGTATACAATGCTCATAAATGCTTTCACGGCTCCCTCTACTGGACTAATTTTGGAGGATGAGAATGACTTCAGGGATGGTATGAGGTGGCTCAAAGGGCCCCCTCTCCAAGAGGCTACCTCCAAACAACTCTATGAAAAGATTGCCTTCTCCCCAAGCCTTTCACTGGGCCTGTGGGTATGTACACACAGAGTAGCCACACATTTTTTTTTAAAGTGCAAAAAAATAAATAAAACTTGAGGGCTTTGACTGGAATTGAACCTTAGAAAGTTCGTGTGAGATTCAACATGGCCAGTAGGCTCCGAAGGGTCAAGAGAGATGAAAAGGACTACATTTGGCTGACTTACTATTTGGGGGCTTTCTTGTTGCTCCTCGTGGGTCCTTTATTCTTCAGTCAATTTGGAAGGCATGGGAACAAGTGAAGCACTTGGTGGTTGGACAACATATATTCTCTTCCTTCGACACTAGGTGCCAAGCCTACAAATCGATTTCATCGAATCTGAAATATAATGACAAGATCCTTGCCTTGACAAGAGGCTGCTCTGCCTCCTTTGGTTTGAGAAAGGAATTAAAATATTTCATGACTTGTACAGATTTGGGAAGTGGATGGAATGGACAGACCTTAAAGCTTTCTATAAGCTTCCTCAATCTCAGTTCAGAATGTATACAATGCTCAGAAATGCTTTCACAACTCCCTCTACTGGACTAATTATGGAGGATGAGAATGACTTTTGGGATACTATGAGGTGGCTCAAAGGGCCCCCTCTCCAAGAGGCTACCTCCAAACAACTCTATGAAAAGATTGCCTTCTCCCCAAACCTTTCCCTGGGCCTTAACAATAAGTGGAATGTTTGTGAGCCCATTAGTAGATGGACTCATAGATTTAATGTTTTGTGGTCTTCTTGTATTCAGTCAAAGAAATCTTGCTTTATATGGCTTCTAATTCATAATAAGCTTGTTGTTGGCTTCTAATATTTTATAGGTTGCTGAGACTATAAGCTTGTTTTCTTTAAATTTTTATATATATTTATATTTTTTACTTTTTAAAAATATAATCGAAGGTTATCTGGCATACTGGAAGATCACCTATCTTTAATAGTTGATGTTCTGCTTAATTTGTGTATACGATGCATTTCTACAATCCCCAGTGAATTGTCATATAAACAGGCCATGTCCAGTACAATTGCATGAAATTCTCCCTAACAGAGGATTTTTTATCTTGTCTTCTCAAATTCAAGACTCCAAGATTGTTCTTTTACTTAGGAAGGCCATGTTTGAATTCTCTTTCAATGCTTATTTTCCCGAAATTGTTGATAGCTGTTGCTTTATTTGTTTTATTAACAGGAAACACTAACTTACGTGGTCATGATTCTCAAAGTGAGTGCATACAGAAGATGTCATATAGTTCACCATTTGCTGCACTAGGATTGAACATGAAAAATGGATGCAGCATTTTACCAGATAATGAAATTGGGTTGGCATCGGACATTTATGGATTTATGTAAGTTCGTGAAAGGATTTTTGTAATTGATGGATTTTAATAAACATATACTAAACTTTCCAAATTTTTTTGGTCCTACTCTTTTCCATGCTGTAAACATTTGGTCTCTTCCTGATTATCAAATACAATTTCTAGTCTGTGTTGATATTTGGTGCATATTCTGAGATGTACGATGAACAAGGATCAAATTGAATGTAAACTAATGGTATGCAGAATGCTTGGAGTATTATAAAACAAAATGCTGTCTCTGAGTAGTTTTGCAGATATTTTTTCATTAAAGAGTACATATAATAGGTTTATTCTAGGATGCTAACACTGAAAGGACTTGTTTTTGCACTACCATAAAGGACTTGTTTTTGTGTGGATTCTGTGCTTACTTGTCCGTTTAAGGGAATAACTAAATTTAGTTTCCTTTTGCTGCTAGGATACCTTTTCCATGAATTCGGCTTTAAACAAATGGAGACCTGAACTTAAACCTTTGATGGGGAGACCATACTTTCATGTTTGACCTGTGTTATTATCTACCAATTTGTTTCCCAATATATAATTTGCTGTACAATTTGCAGTCTACTTAGCTGAATGAACCAAAAGACTTTCTTCTCCACCATCAGCAATTCCATCCTAACCTACTGCACATCTGCACTCCCCTCCTTACCGTTGGGCTGATCATACCTACTCCTCAAAGCCCTTCCCTACTTCCTTACCAGCAATTCCTGCTTTGACTACAATAGATTTCGAATGAAAGCCCTATCCTTAGCAAGGAGGAACTTTAGGAATTTCTACAATATCATGCACTTTGCACCATCACAACGCCAACCTTCCCAACGTTAAAAGCTAATGGCTGCTGTGTCAAAATGGAGGGCCCAATGGTCTCATTTACTGTTGATGAGATAATTGAATATCGCTCTTAAATGAAAAAGCCGTCATCTGCAGCTTCATGGGAGCTTTACCCAGGCTCCAAAACTCTTTAGGATATGTTTAGACTATAATTGGAAACCGTTAGGCTCTTTAGTCATCCTCATGATGCAAAAAGATACATCTTGGCCATATTCAGCTTAACCCAAGAAAGAGATAGCTTTCCAGGGTGGACCTTTGATTTTAAACAGATATGATTTTTTTATGAAACGGTGGGTCTACCGAGGATCCCCTTGCCATAGTCCCACTATGGGTCAGGTTACCATTGTTACCTAGTAAATATTGGCACGAATCTAGTCTAAAATGATAGGATATTCTAATTGGAGAATATATTGCAGCATCTAAATTCAGACGACACCTAAGACCCCTTAACTATACCAGAATCTGCCTGACTCTTGATATAGATAAGCCAATGCCAGACAGAATTGTTTTGGGTATGAAGCGGATTGAATGAGAACAACCCATGATGATGAAGATATTCCATTTATATCCCATCTATGTCATGAGCATGGCCATTTAGCAAGGGTTAGTTCTAAACAGGGAGTTACGAAGTCCCCACAACATCCTGCTCAGAAGGCAACCTCCCAACAACAAGATCAGGCAAGTTTGTTAAAAATATAATAAAACTCGACAAATAAGCATCCAAATGACTCAAAATCCAGTTGCCAACTTATATGATTGGCCACAATAAAACACTTGTTTGGTCTTACTTAAGCTGAATGGATTCCTTTTTGGATGGCTCTTGTCTCTGTTAGATGTTTTATCTTGTTGACAGATACAAACATTACATTTTTGTCATTAAATGTATTTAAATGAGTATAAATCTGTGTATAAACACTAAAGATTTCTCTTATCATTCATTAGCAATACTAGAGTCCAAGCAAGAAACCTCACACGATAACTTATATCTAAGGCATTTTTTCCATCGCCAATGCAAAGGCTCATCTCTGCTAATGCTGCCCATGGTCTCTGAGTGTTCTATTTCTGAAAACATGGTGCTAAATTTCTGCTGTTTAACCTGACCTCCACTCTTGTTCCTTGTAGATTCTCATTTATATCTTGTATTTCAAAATCAATTTTGAGAGAGCTACATAACAGGCCTATCACTGCAGTGTTTGTATTATGACAGTAATCACCTATACCAGACATAATCTTTTTGTATTCATCTGACATTTCCTTAACTGTGTTGAATTATTTTTTTATTTGACTGCCTAGAGCTAGAGTCCCTGATTTCAATTTAAACTTTGCATGTGTAGGAGATTGTAAATGTCTCCTCTTCTGGTCCTTACCTTTATGATTAACACTCTCTTGTACCATTATGCAATCCAGTGGATACACTAGCCATTTCCATTTCCCCTCTACAACCTGACCTTTACTCTTCACAACATGGAGTGCTACTCTGCTTCCTTGATTATTTATCCACTTTTGCGCCAATTTCCTTTTATTATTAGAAGAATTTTGACTAACACAAAGGTACTGCATTTCAATCCCCTTCATTAACTTCTTGTTCTGCTTTCATATAACATTTTGTAGTTCCATGCCTCTTAGTGCATGATCTGAATTTGATTGAGTTTAAGCTATCAGTTAATCTGATTTTGATAGTTAGCTGACAAAGCTATCAGTTTGTTGTCGCTTTCTCTGGATGTGCCATATTGAATTTAGCCATCAACTCTAACAATGGCATTGTATTTTGCTTCTTCAATGGAGTTCAATAACCTCTAATCTTTATTTTTCAATAATTTTGGAATCATACTAATGATTAGCAATGAATGTCTTACTATTGTCAAATTATCAAATTTCAAAGAAATAGTTGAGGCCTTGGATTAGATCTATAAACTCGACGTCATTATGTTTGCTTCTTTGTGCTCTTTATTATTTGGCTGCCCCCAAACAAGTCTAGGACGATCAACATGTCCATAATTAAGAGTGTTTTTCTGTTGAGTTTTTTTAGCAGCTCTTTCTAACAACTTTATATTCGAAATTGGTTTTGGTAATTTTTTTGTTTCTTACTGCTGCAACAAGGAAAGAACATAGCAAATGGTCTCCACAGACTAAGATAACTGGTTTAAACAGCCATGTTGTGGTGGGTGAACAATTATCAGAACAGTGTTTTAAGATAATAGAAAATAGGAGCCCCTGATTAAAATTATGACATATTAACAGATCTGAGAGAACAATATAATAGAGAGTAGAGGGATAACTTCTGGAAATGTGAACTATATCATCTGATTTACAATAAAGATAGATCACTGACAGGTATTTGGACCAGTCAAACCTTCTGAAGCTGGTGGTCATCGTTAGGGATATGAGCTACTTAAGCTCTTTGTTTTTCCCTTCCAATCCCGACACAAGCCTCTATACTGGATCTCAGGCAGTTACTCATGGGGACTACAGCAACAAACTGAATGGAGGCTACAGCAACAAATTGATATTGGAAAAATTTGAAAAATAAAAAGTATCAAGACTCTAATCTGCTTGGATTGGTCCCAAGGTCTGGTATACATACTTGGCTACTAGGGATATGGCCATTCCATTGGTCTCAACACTGATTAGCTTGCAACTTACTGATCCTATAATGCCTTTTCAAGCTTCTGGAATGATATAATGGGGTCTATTGGTGGAAATTTGTGATAAATGAGAGAGCAAAACATACTCTCTAAGTTTTGTCGGTGTATGTTTGGCACATTACATGTGGAGAGTAGCTGAATGCCTGCTAACAAAAATATAAACAAGATCACACAAGGTCTATTGGTGGAAATTTGTGATAAATAAGAGAGCACAACATACTCTCTAAGTTTTGTTGGTGTATGTTTGGTACATTACATGTGGAGAGTAGTTGAATGCATGCTAACAAAAATATAAACAAGATCACACAACTATATATATATATATATATATGGAGGATAACACTTGTTGATGCAATATCTGTTATATATGGAGGATAACACCGTTGATGCAATATCTGTTAGGTGTCGCAATGAGGGGATGCTCTAGATTGTGCAACTTTTACAAACAACACACAAGTCTATCAAAGATTTCATTGCAAAAGAACCTACTTTAGTGCACCCAGATTTTAACAAAGATTTCATTCTATATTGCTATGCTTTGGAGCATACCATCTCAATAGTCCTCGTCTAATAAAATGATGACTAAATTTAGTCGCCCATTGCAATCATTAATGCTCCTTTGAAAGCACATGAACTTAACTACTCGCAACATGAAAAGCATGCCTATGCAATGGTTAGAGCTTTGAAGAATTTTAGGTTTTACCTTTTGAACTCTCATATTGTTGTCATGGTTCCTAGTCTCATCCGTTAAATCCATTTTGATGCAACAAGATCTCGGTGTGAGGAGAGGGAATTGGGTGTCAAAAGTGCAAGAGTATGACCTTGACATCAAACCTTCCAAATTGGTATGAGGAAATGGCTTGTGTGAACTCCTTTCTCAAGAAGAATGGGAAGATTTCTCCAACTGTTATGCATGTTTGGTTAAGGACCTCCCTCATGTACTCTTCGTAAACACCACCAACCCCTGGTATATAGACATAGCATATTTCCTAACCTATGGGGATTTCCCTCTAGGCCTAGATTACAAGAAAAGACATACTCTCCATCTCAGAGAAACGAGATATGTCATTTGGGAGAATGTACTATATAAGAAGGGATTGGATGGTACATTCCTAAGGTGCATTGAAGAAGAACAGTAGAAAAATATTTTCAAAGCATATCATGATAAAAATGTGGAGGTAATTTCTCTGCAATGGTTACAACCCAAAAGATTATGGGATGTGGTTATTATTGGCCTACCCTCTTCCAAGATGCATATAAATGGGTTGGAAAATGTGATCCATGTCAACAATTTGTTGGAATACCGAGACTAGTTGTTTTGCCTCTCATGCCTATGATTAGCGACGAACCTTTCAAACATTAAGGTTTAGATTTCATCGCTGTATTGGACCCGCACTCCAAATAGCAGATCATATGTATGTACTCACTGCCACTAATTACTTCCAAAAGTGGGTAGAGGCTATTCCAACCAAACATGCCAACTTTGAAATGGTGTGCAATATCTTGAAGGAGAACATCATCGTCGATTTAGGGTACCAAAAAGATCGTAGCCAAAAAAATCCACTTATTTCTCATCGTGTCAATTGATGGAATTTTTCTACAATCACAAGATTTCCTATCCCACTCTATTGATTACTAAATGCAAGGAAATGGCCAAGAGGAATCTAGTAACAAAAATATTGTCACTATTGTTTGAAAGCTAGTGGATTCTAATCAAAGAGATTGGCATAAGAAAATATATGATACATTATGGGCTAATAAAATCACACCCAAGAAATCCATCGACACTTCTCCTTTTCAGGTTGTTATATAGACTCGAAGCTCAAATCTTAATTTATCAAGAGATACCTTCCTTATAACCGATGAAGGTAGTTGAAAATGGAGTACTCATATTCTCTTGAAAAGAGGATTTAATACTTAGAAAATCAAAATGAAGACATGCTAGAAGTAGTAGATACACTAACAAGACATCAATCTAAAGTAAAGAGGATCTTTGATCAGAAAAATCAAGACAAAAGCTTTCAAATTCTAGATC
Source organism: Taxus wallichiana var. yunnanensis (assembly GCA_018340775.1). Lineage (NCBI taxonomy): Eukaryota > Viridiplantae > Streptophyta > Pinopsida > Cupressales > Taxaceae > Taxus > Taxus wallichiana. The sequence goes on along the minus strand of CM031240.1, from coordinate 804,935,172 downwards.
TTGTCCTCCTCTAGGAAAAAAGGAGAGAGCCCAACGGAAGACACGAAAAGTTTGACTCTATATGGCTTGGTCCTTTCAATATCAAGCATTTCTGCGGAGATAACACATATTATATAACTTACCTTGACGAGACCCTATTGGAGTTGTCTCGCAGTGGGGCACATATGAAGCTTTATAGGGAGTAAAAGTCGGTCTTTCCAACCAAAGCGCTACAATAAAAATGGTTTATCCCCCATATGTACCGTAATCGATCTAGGTTTAATTTGTTTTCCTTTTTTTTTTTGCGTGTCTTTCCCTTTCGCTTTTGTGTGTTTCCTTTTAGTCGTGTGTGTTTTACCTTTCCTTTGTGTGTGTCAGACTTACTTGTGTTAATTGGTAATAAATGACTATGTTGCCCAATGTATAAAGCACTCGGTTTGCTACCCATGAGATACCTAAGGTTATCTATTTCCCCTTTTAGTCCAATGTCCCCAATCTAGAGAAATCTATTGTTATACAAAGTAACTAGCAAGAAAAATTGAAAATTTTGAGCATGACAACCAAGCCCATAATTGAAGATTATGCTTCCCTGGTCAGTGTGCATCCTTCATCTAGAAAACCTTCCCTCAGTTCAAACCTCATTCAAAGCTAAGAGGAAATTTCTAACAAGATTTTTAAAGTTGTTTCATTGTGCACGGAAGAATTCTTAATGAGATGGATGAGCTCATTGAAATTCAATGAAAGACAATTTCCTCCGGAGGCTTAAGAAGACCATTTTTGGTCATTCTCAGCAGCTAGTAAACATCCTCTGAAGCATACAGGAAAATATAAAGCATTTGAGGGTGATTTTAGAGGAAATTGAAGGTTTCCATGAGTTTAGGAAATTTTAGTAAAGAAAATTGATTCAGGGGACAATCTGTTCAACATCGGGTTATTCTCGGGTGTACGTAAGGTGTAGTGCCCGCTTCCCTTCGACACCTTGTGATATTGATCCTCATACTATTGACTATATTATGGACATTGTTATAGTTTAATTTAGTATGATATTAGATGTTAGATCATGGTTTATTGTGGACTTTGATTCAAATATGGTGCATGATGACTATTAGAGACATTTTAGATATTGATGTGGATATATTGTTTGACATAGTTATATTATAGATGTTGACCGACTTGTGATATTTGGATATTTTGAGTAGACCTAGAAAATGAGAATTGAATTAAAATTGATGATGAGATAGTTGTGGATGAAATTGTAAGTGATACTGCTGATTGTCTTGATGATTGTTATGATTCACATATATGTCGATGATCTTAAAATTATATTTATATTCATTTGGATGTTCTAATATGGCCACGAGGCTGAAGGATATATTTGTATTTTGTAGGTTTAAAATATCACAACAAACATTGGAGGATTAGAGACCAACCACTTTGGAATTCTAGATGAATTCAACAAGGTCACCATGACAACTGTATTGTTGTGTGTTTGGTTGTGTTAGGGATTCCCATGGGGGATCACCTTTAAATGTGACTAAGGGGTTTTATGTATTTTCTTTTATTTGGTTCATTTGTTAATGTTTTTATGTATTTATTTTGTGGTGCTTTGACCCCTTTCATTATTTATTAAATGGTGTGTAATATTGTGAGTAATTTTGTTGAGTTAATTAATTAAAATATGTCATAAGAAAATAATTAATAGAGTTGTTGACTTTGAATTAAAGTGTTGTAAGAAATGTGTAAGGGATATGTAAGTTGATTTTAGAGTATGAAACACTCCACCTTCTTGAAAATTCCAATTTGTCTTTGGAGGTTAATTTTGAGGCTTGTGGGACAAGTTAAACTTGTTCCATACCTCTTAAATTTATTTATCAACATTGTCTATAGTTGGAGGGTTAAATTTAGACCTTCTTTATGCATTTTTGCAAGTTAAGATGAATGTTTTAATTGCACTTTCTTACATATTTTTAATTTCAGTCCTTATGAAGTGTGAGTTTGTTTTGGAGTGTGTAAGTTGTCATATTATTCACCCACCTATTTATTGTGCCTTAGAGATTGAAGTTGACTTATGAGTTGGAGTTGAGGATGTGTGATGTGGCATCCCACTTGGATCCACCTCATCCTCTTCTCTTCCCTCTCTATATATTGAAATTTCGTAACTTGTTTTTGGGGTTGTTTTACTTTTGCATACTTCATTTGGGGTGAATTCTTTTGCTGTTTGAAGCTCTTGCTTTTGGAGAAAGTTTGCGGCTTTTTGCAGGCCTGTGTTTTGTTGATTTTGGGTTGTTTTGCATTGGAAAGCTTGTTATTTGGAACTTGGAACAAACTCAATTATGGAGAGGTAAGAACTTGACTCTTGAAATGCTCTTCTTTTATTTGTGCAAATGTTATTATTGTGAATGTTTTGGCATGTGTGTGCGCTGTTTTGGGTAGATGGCATATGGATGGTATAGGAAAAGACTATGGGGTATTTCTATGGGGGACATAAGTGTTTTGGGAGGTATAAGTGTGGAGGGAGTTGAGATTTGGGTTCCGCCTTACAAAGAAATAACTTGCATTTCTTTACTCGTTATGGGGTGTCATAAGAGGTTGGGGAGGCATAAGGAAATGTGATGAATAAGAAGTATTTGGGGGAGGCATAAGGGCATATCGGTGATTTGAAATGATATATATATTTTTGGCGGTTGTTCTCGGTGGTGATACCCATTTCCTCTTGGGAGGCATAAGCAACATCCCCATAGTTTTTGCTCATTTGGCTTGCATGAGGAAGCATGAGTGTTGTTTGTTGTCTTTTATCCGTGGTTCATGCAAATTGCAGCTTTTGTTTTGGACTGTGTTTTAAATGTGAAATTGCATGTGTTGTGGAAGCCTACTATTGCTTGGAGTTGAAACACATTTCTTATTGCATTGTGGTTGGGGCTCGGGGGCCAATGGTTGCCAATAAAGAAAGATAGTTGCAAAATATCTGCTCCTCCGCCGATGCCTCGTGAAGCCATGTGGCAACACCCGATTGGTCATGGCCGTTCAGTGGTAAAAACTTACAATTTTTTTCCAATTTTTTTTTGAAAGCGCGAAAGGTTAAAATCGATCTGAGCGTCCGTCGGTGCCCAATGAAGCCACGTGTCGATTAGGGATTGGCTGCGAGGCGATGGGGCCGTGGAGGAAAAATTGCTAAATATTTTTTTTGGACTTAGATCATTTTTAGACAAAATGAAGGCTTGAGGGTCAGCAGAGCGGCGGGAAACTTCATGACTTTGCGCTTTTTGGCAAAAAAATAAAAAAGAAAGTTTTAGCCCGCGGTCCGCCCAAGAATATTTTATTCATTTAAATTTGACAGTTAGATTATTTTTGAAGCCAAACGAAGTAAAAACTTCAGAAGGCCATAACTTTTGATAGGGAACTCGATTTTGGAAAACGAGAACTTTCTGGAAGGCTCTCGACATCCTCCTTGCACATAAACCTTAAGAATTTGATTTTGATAAAGTTTAAAGGGTCGCTTTTGAGAAAACATTTTTCTGTCACTCAAAAGTGAATCGATATTTTTAATTTATCAATTTTGTTCAAGTTTGTTATTAATTTTTTTCATCTTGCCAAACAGGCATGAAGGATTTTACTTGAAAATTTTAAGGATAGATTGCAAGGTTAAAATTTGCTTGATTGGTTTGCATTCGAAAATTTTCCAATGTTTACACAATAGAAAACCTGCAATTTCGCCTTTACTTGATTTGAAAGGTTCTTTAAAAATTTCTTCAGTGTTTTAGTTTAGTTTGGGGATCATTCTGATCTCATTAAGTCCAAATGAATATTTCATTTGTCTCTTATAAATTTGCAGGGTTGTTTTGGACATTTGATAAAAAGAAATTTGCGAAGTATACAATGAAGTAGAAATGAGGTTTGTACACTTCAAGAACAGAGATTAACTATCTCTTTTGTCATGCATTAAAAAAATTGAATTTATTCCATGCTAGTTTTAAATAGTTTTCTTTCCTTCAATCAACTGATAGAGGCAAGAATGCAACTTCTATCATTTAAATTTTTTTTTAAACATTTCAAATGAGACAGAGCAGTGCAATATTTCTTCATACGTGCTTCCTTTTCACTTTTACAACAAAGATTTCCTACTATATATCCAACACAGATTTCCAATGGAAATAATATCTTATGAACAAGGCAAAACACTTCTATTAATTCAAAGGAATCTCTTACAACTTCTTTCCCATTTATTTTCGAAATACAACATACCAAATGCATATCTTTCCTTTCTGTTCACAAAACTGAATACTAGATATATTCTTCCATATTCAATTACAACTTTCATAGCTAAAACAAAGTAGTCTTTCCAACACAATAATATACAAGATCATCCACTTCAAGTGGGAAAGGTTACAAAAGAAGTTTCACAAGGGACTGCCGTAACTCTATTTTTTTCCTTTGCTTTAGAACAACATGCAAATCCATCATTCTCCAATTTGATCACAACAAAAGCAGGGGAAAGGCAACGCTCTCCACCCAACCAAGACATCCAATGAAAATGAGAAGCCATCCTTTTTCATTGGCCCCGAGCCCTAACCGAATGCAATAAGAAATGTGTTTCAACTCCCGATAATAGTAGGTTTCCACAATACACATGCAATTTCACATTTAAAACATAGTCTAAAACAAAGTCATAGTTTGCAACCATAGATAAAAGATAACAAACAACACTCGGGCTTCCTCATACAAGCCAAAGGAACAAAAATTATGGGGATGCTACTTATGTCTCCCAAGGGAAATGGGTATCACCACCCGAGAACAACCGCCAAATATATATATATATCATTTCAAATCACCGACATGCCCTTATGCCTCCCCAAGTACTCCTTATTCCTCACATTTCCTTATGCCTCCCAAACCTCTTATGACACCCCATAATGAGTAAAGAAATGCAAACTATTTCTTTGTAAGGTGGAACACAAATCCCAACTCCCTCCACACTTATACCTCCCCAAAACATTTATGTCTCCCACAGAAATACCCCATAGTCTTCTCCTACACCATCCCTAGGCCATCTACCCAAACAACCCACACACATGCCAAAACATTCACAACAATAACATTTGTACAAATAAAAGAAGAGCATTTCAAGAGCCAAATTCTTACTTCTCCATAATAGAGTTTGTTCCAAGTTCTAAACAACAAACTTTTCAATACAAAACAACCCAAGATCAACAAAACACAAGCCTGCAAAAAGTCTGCAAACTTTCTCCAAAAGCAAGAGCTCCAAACAACAAAAGAATTCGCCCCAAATGAAGTATGCAAAAGTGAAGCAACCCCAAAAACAAGCTAAGGAATTCCAATATATAGAGAGGGAAGAGAAGAGGATGAGGTGGATCCAAGTGGGATGCCACATCACACATCCTCAACTCCAACTCATAAGTCAACTTCAATCTCCAAGGCACAATAAATAGGTGGGTGAATAATATGACAACTTACACACTCCAAGACAAGCCCACACCCCATAAGGATTGAAATTAAAAATATGTAAGAAAGTGCAATTAAAACATTCAACTTGACTTACAAAAATGCACAAAGAAGGTCTAAATTTAACCCTCCAACCATAGGCAAGGTTGGTAAATAAATTTAAGAGGTATGGGACAAGTTTAACTTGTCCCACAAGCCTCCAAAATCAGCCTCCAAGGACAAATTCGAATTTCCAAGAAGGTGGAGTGTTTCATACTCTAAAATCAACTTACATATCCCTTATACATTTCTTACACATTTCTTACAACACTTTAATTCAAGGCCAACAACTCTATTAATTACTTTCTTATGACATATTTTAATTAATTAACTCAACAACAAGATTACTCACAATATTACACACCATTTAATAAATAATGAAAGGGGTCAAAGCACCACAAAATAAACACATGCAAACATTAACAAATGAACCAAATAAAAGAAAATACATAAAACCCCTTGGCCATATTAGAACATCCAAATGAATATAAATATAATTTTAAGATCATCGACATATATGTGAATCATAACAATCATCAAGACAATCAACAATATCACTTACAATTTCATCCACAACTATCTCATCATCAATTTTAATTCAATTCTCATTTTCTAGGTCTACTCAAAATATCCAAATATCACAAGTTTGGTCAACATCTATAATATAACCATGTCAAACAATATATCCACATCAATATCTAAAATGTCTCTAATAGTCATCATGCACCATATTTGAATCAAAGTCCACAATAAACCATGATCTAACATCTAACATCATACTAAATTAAACTATAACAATGTCCATAATATAGTCAGCAATATCAAGATCAATATCACAAGGTGTCGAAGGGAAGTGGGCACTACACATTTTGTATAAAAATGATCTAAGTCCAAAAAAAATTATTTGACCATTTTTCTCTCGCGGCCCGCCGCCCGTAGCTAATGCCGATCGACACGTGGCTTCGTTGGGCGCGGCAGACGCTCGGATCGATTTTAACCTTCGCGCTTTCAAAAATAAATTTAGAAAAATTTGTAAGTTTTACTTGTAGCCCGCCGACGTGCGCACCAATCGGTGGCGCCACATGGCTTCACGAGGCATCGGCGGAGGAGCGGATCTTTTTAGCCTTAACGCTTCAGAAAACTTTTGGGCAAAATTTTCAAAATAGCCCTGCCGGCCTGCCAACCCGCAACCAATCATGACAATTGTTACCATGTGACATCTTCTCGTGTTGACGGAGGCGCGGGTGAATTTTACCCTTTCGCCCGGCGATAAATTTCTTTTATCCCCGCCGCCCCGCTTTCTCTGCGTTGGATTAGAGGTGCCACGTGTCCCTTGCGGTCTTGCGGACTTGCGGGCGCGTAGGTGCAAAGGTGGCTTTTCGCCACATGTGGGAAATTTTCGAAAACTTGTTCCCCACTCCGCTAGCCTACGCCCGGGTAGAGATTTTCTCCCTAGCCCCGCCGACCCGACTCCTCCTTCGGAAAAAAATTCTCCCCACGGTTTGCAAACCCGCCCCTGGAAAATTTTCTCCCCTAGGCCCACCGGTCTGACTTGGAAAAAGTTTCCTCACAAGGTCCGTTGACCCATAACTTTTGAAATATATGGAGTTAGGAGGACTTCTTTATATCACTGGAAAGGTGAGAAAATTTCCTATCTAATGGGAATGTTTTTAGAAGGTTTCAAGTGTGTTAATTTTGAGAAAAACTAGGTTGAATCTCTTAAGCCTGTCGGGGGTGGGAGAGTGAGAAATTGCCCTCTTAATCTTAATGATTATTCTAACCCTTAGTTTTGACCCTGTAAATTTAATAATTGTTGTAATGGGAAAATTATGAGCTAAGATTTTTATTTGGCCTCTAAACCTTGCTTGTGGCAACTGTTGTTTTGTAACTTGGTAGAAGACACTTTTAATAAAAAAATTATCCCATAATTTTTTTGACTAATCCTAGGTTGTTCTTGGGTCTCAAGTGGTTGTTCTAGCGAGACATTACGAAGGAATGCTCCAATGGTGAAAAATGAATTCTCTGGATGATTCTCGAGAGTTACGTAAGGAGTTAAAGAGTTAAAAAAATCATTAGAAATGTCTTTGAATCCTCTATAATATGAAAACATAAAATTTGTTCCAAGACAGTTTCTGAGGTAATTTAAACACAATCTGCTCCTCTTGGTCAATGATAGAATATACCATAAGTTTGAAATTACAGGTAGAAGTGGGTCTCAATAATGGTTCCAACTATCTTATCAAGTGCTTTGGAGTTAAAATCATATAATTTTTTACCCCAAAACACTTTCCCATGCTCCCGAGGTGGAATTTTCACTCTCGGTATCCTGGATTTGGAAATGTTGTATACAAAACACTTTAATAAAGTGGAAAGTCACAATTTTTCACCTCATATGTGCCCACTATCCTTCAAGGACAAAGGGGACAAGGGGGAAAGAAAATTATGACGCCCTTTCTCATGCAAACTTTCGTCACTTACCCATCACAACTTCCTAGGATGCACAACTTCACTCTGCCTCTTGCCCCCTTTCATGACTCCTCACCCTCAAGTCACACTTTTCACCACGAATTCATAACTATCCACTAGGGGATGAGGGGGACATAAAAGTGTGACCCATCTTCTCCCATTCACCCTAGGTCACTTGAATATCCACTCCTAGCTCCATGTGACCTAGTTTTGGCCCCCATACCTCATTTACAACCTCCTCTTTCTCTCGAAGTAAATTTTCACCCTAGCTATCCCAAATGTCCCCGGGGGATAGAGGGGACACAAAAGTGTGACCTCACCTCCTATGAAATTTTTAAAACTTCGGTTAAGAAATTGGGGTCTCAGGCAGTTTAAAAACTCATACAAACCAAATCTTCTCTTCCTCTCCAAACATTTATGTCATTTTCTAGAGTAAGGTGTTGATGAAATATCCTCCCAAAACCTCCATTTTTATCCGGATATGTTGCAATTTTTTTCTAGACCTCCATAATTAGCAAAACGAAGAATTGCTCATAACTCATATGTGCACCCATTTTCAAATAAATTTTTCCTATGCTCTCCTCTCCAAAATGAATTTTATTTAATAAAATCTTGCTATTATTATTAAATATAATTTTAGAGTCACTACAATAATATACCATAAAATACAAATACTAAGCCTTTCAAATATGTAACTATGTAAGCAAATGAGAGAGATAGGGAATTTATCTAATTTTTGCTTATCCCAAAGTATACTCGAATTAAAACAACTGTTTAAAAGGATGGGAAGGGTATTGAAAATGATCGATATGAATTATGGATCTCACAGAATGGCTTGGACAGGGGCGCATGGGCATCATAGACCTTTTGTAGGACCCTGTGATTGCACAAGGTTTGGAACCTGATGTTTTTGGTGTCGCTAGGGCTTCGCTACCCTTCGCTACTTATCATCTATAGTCACCGGATGATCACCTAATTCACTGATAACTTGCAAAATGCTAAAAAGAAAGATGCAAGTGGGAGTCAGACTGATCCCGAAGGTCACCCGAAAGAGTGAACTTATGACCGAGCGCTACACTACATCTCAGACTCCATGTAGTTCTATGTGCTTGTGTGTGTAATAGTGCTCCTAGGTTTCCCTCGCACCGGTGACACCAAGATAGTGGGCTATAGATAGATAGAATGCAAATGTGTGGGATGGAATTCATAAACTTCCCCTTCCTATGCAGTGTATGTAGAGTAATAAGCCCAAAATGTAGTCCCTTTGATAATATGTAGATAGATAACCCTTGATAAAATTACCCGCCATTATAATGGTATGTATGTTATGTTTATATAGGGATCTTTTCTTGAATTTTGACACTAGTGACATGACATGCCGACTAGGACCTCGGGATAGGAGTAAGAAAACTGAAAAGGCCAACCAAAAATGTCAAAAATGTGAACAAAAATCAAAGAGGACAGGGGTGCCCAGGTTGGACAGGAGTGTCTGAGTGTTCACGTCCAATCTTGGGCACTATTGTTTTCGAGACAACTGATGACAAATGTGAGAATAATGACAGAGAAGGATCCCTGTGACATGACAAGAATTAGGTGTAGAAGTGACAAATGTGAGAGGGAAAAACATTGGAGATAATCAAAACAAGCAGATGGACTAGGAAGTGTCATAAGTGAATAGGTGTTTATGTCCAATCACGGTTCTAGTGTCCTGAGACAACTAATGACAAATGTGAGAATACTGATAGAGAAGGATCCTGTGACTGACTTAATCAGGTGGGTGTAGAAGTAACATATGTGAGAAGATTAAAACAATGGAAACAATCAAAGCAAGCAGATGGACTAGGAAGTGTGTCACCAGTGAATAATTTTCTTACTCAAGATCTGTACATAAAACAACATACTTGGCAAACGTAATAAAATAGTAATATGTGCATGATTTTGTGTCTACATTCCCCCCTTATTCCATTTGAATAAAATTCAAGTAGTGTAAATGAAGTAAGGAACATACCTATGAGAATTCCAGAGAATCCTGTTGTATAAGTACACGTAGAATATGAGAACATACAATGTGTTGATCCATGTGGCGTAAATAGAGATGGAAAACCGTTGTAAGGAGCACTTGGAGAAATTGATGATTTTATTTTGAGTGATTTAGAGATTTCAAATTGTCATTGATGGAGATTTGAAGGGGTAAGGAGTGATCAATTCCCAACCCGATTTTGTATGTTTGGCCGAAAGATTTGGGCATCCTTCTATCGTAGGAACAATGTTAGGGAGAGAGGTAACTATGATTACATCCTCAAAAATTCTAACTGCACGAGACAAACTATAGACCAAATTTAGTTCCATTTCGATCCATGTTGAATAACCCATATAAGAGTAGTATAGGAAAGGAAATGATGTCTCATTTCCCCCACTCCACAGTGTCGTGATATGTATATTGCTAGATGGCTTCCATGTTAGGTCATCTGGAAGCGATGTAAAAATGATTCCCATGTTAGGTCATCTGGGAAAGTAGTGATGTAACTCCCAAGTTAGGTCATTTGGGAGGGATAATGAAGTGATGTTTGTACCGATTGATTGACTTGATTTGAATATTGAACGCTTGTTTTGAGATTGAATGTATACGATAGATTACTCATGGAGATATTTTTCACTTTTTGCCCCAGATTAGGTCATTAGGGGAAGAGATAGAAAGTAGTAGAAAATGTCGAATATTGTATCAATTTTTTTGAAAACGATGCATTAGGAGTGTGTAGTATCCTAGAGGGATCGTAGGGTGATCTTGATTATATGCCCCCTTTCAAATGAAGGTAGAGTGGTAATAAGAACGAATGTTGAGCTAAAAGTAAATGTGAAATTCAATATAATAGTGAGCACAATGAAGTATAGTAGATGTCACAAAATTGTGTGCATATCGAGTTAAAAATGTTCTAGATTGGAATATAGCATTATAGAATGTGTACAATACAATGATAGGAGAAATTCTGAACCAAATGGCACAAACGAGGAAGAAAATAGAGTAGCATCATTCAAGATGTGAGAAAATCCATGTGGCATGTATTAGTTGGAAAAATGAGCGTGAATAATGAATAGTAAATTGTAAAATTGAGAAAAGTGTTATATAGAGTAATGGTAAAAAGTGAATAGTGACTTCATTTGAACCTTTCTTGATTGAGAATTTGAGCTTTGAGCTTGCGAGGATACCATAAATTAGAGCAACAAGATTGACTAGATTTGAGATGGTGGCAGTGGTTGTGGCAGGCATAGACGACACATGAGTTGGTAAGTGCGGTTATTTTCGAAAGTTTGTTTTTTTGCAAAATTTGAGTTTTTGAATTTTTGGGCATTTTTGACCTGACGAGAGTAGCCAGGTGCTAACATGCTTTGGGATGCCAACACCTAGTTCCGGGCAATCGATGACTCATTCCTAGGTGCCCGTGTCTTACTCTTGGGTCTTTGGAAACCACCGGAGGTCAATTTGTTTCGACATAAAAATGTAATATATGTGAAATTTGATGACTTTTGAAAGTATGAATTGTTGTATTTGCATGTATATGAGGTGCCAATGTCACGTGTTTATCATTGTTTGTCTTTGTGTAGAGGATATTCATTATAGGGAGTTCCATAGGGGTCAACATTTGAGTACATTGTTGACTTTGGGCCTATCTCGATCTTGAGTGAGATATACTAGATTGTGCCGACTTGCGGCACATAGCGAGGTTGGGGGAGGTACCACATAATATGCCGATGATCATTGCATTATGCGAGAGTTGGTGTGCAAATACTTTTACCTTTTGGTTACCTACTGGGGAGATGATTGTGACCCTAGAGGATGCATATCACATATCGTAATTACGAGTTATGGGTGAGAGAGTCCAGGAAATGACTATAGAGGATACCTAAAGGTAGATGCGAGTAGATAGGTGATACTTTATAGGGACATGTGTACAAACAGAGACCCGCATTATAGTAGTTATTGCTTCATAAGTGGTAGTAGAGGACGGTGGAGAGGGCATCTTTTATAAGATACATGATATCCCTTAGTGCATAGAGGAAGATGGGATGAGATTTGCATGGGCTTGATATGTACTAACACATTTGTATAAAGATCTACACCGGTTCACACAGGAGGACCATGGGGGTGGACTTAGAGCCACCACATTGCTACATGTATGGGCCTCTAAGCACATTGTGATATTAAGGGCACTCAGTGGGCCACGGGTTGGTTGGGCGAGGCCGAGATTTTGCAACGAGGTGGATAGGCGTGCGTAGTAGGAGATTGGATATTACTACTTACATATCTATGCTTGATCGTATGGGACGAGGGGCCATTATATGGGGGCCATATCGAGTTTATGGAGGGTGTCTAGAGGATAAATTAGAGCTACGATGTATCATTGTTGACTATGTGGTAAGAGGACCGATTCCCGGGGGGTAGTTAAGATATTCCAGGCAGAGCGTGTGTTAGGGAAGTTTGGTATGGTTTAGATGTTCCCACGCACCATATGTATGGATGCGAGCTACTAGAGCATCGAGGAGGCCGAGAGTAAGACCACGACCTACAGGATCACAACTAGTGCCCCTTGGTGTAGATGAGATGGATGTGACCATAGAGCCAATACAAGTAGATGATGTAGGATGTACACATGGTGGGTAGTGCATCGATGGGTGTTATTAATTCCGGTTGTTGTGGATGCAACATCAACACCACTAGTTAGAGATGCGAGGGGCAAACACCTGTCCCTATGGTAATGGTATAACAACAACGATAATTGAGTGTGAGTATTTGTTTATTGCTACTTGTTGATTGTCACTTGTTGATTGTCACTTAGTTGATTGATTGTGTTCATCATGTGTAGTAACTAATGTGTCATTATATGGTTGCAGGTGATGCGTATTGGTCATTGATTGTTGACTCATCGATCCACACATTGATGTGGAATGTACCTCCAGATGTGCTCATGGGAGGTGGGATGTTGGAGTGAGTAGATGCTATTGTGGGTGAGCATGCCCACTTGTTCAAGCCAGTGGTGATAGAAACAGATACATGTACCATTTTATTGAGTGAGCGTGATGACACTTGGGTAGAGAATTAGTGAGCTAGGGAGGTTATATGAGGAGGATCCCTAGCGCAGGATGTGTTCACGAGGTATGTAGAGTCACATGATCGATTCGTGGAGCAATTGGTTGAGTTGGATTTATTACGCAGACAAGTGGAGAGATATAAAGGCCGTGACCAATGAGCGTAGATTGAGTGGTGAAACATCTAGTTCTAGAGCTCCCATAGTTGTATATAGTGATAGTGATGATGATGTATGACATGTATTGATGTAGCGATGCATGGGGCTTTCCCCCAATAGTTGTATTTTTGTAACTATGATTTTTGATGATATATATAGTTGGATGATTGACATTATTGTGTTGTATTGATGTTATTCGATATGTGATGTGATATTTGTTGTTCAAATGTAGTTGTTTGATTTGTATTACGTAAATGATGATATTGAAAAATGGATGATGATGTTGATTAGGACATAAATAGATAGGTAATGTGTGAAAATTGGATAGTATGTATGAATAAAGATGTGATAAATGGTAATAGATGTATATAAGGAAGAAATAATCGTAAAATTTATGTGATCACATGTAAGCATGATTAAGAAGGGGAAAAGGAGCGATGCCACCCAACATACATGTAAGAAGATGAGGTTCATTTATATAAGACCCTCAATAATCGAGAATGAACCATAGAATAAGAGTGCGTCATCAAGAAATGGTTTGATAATGTACGCTAGATAGATAGATCAATGAAGCGTATAACACAAATATGTCTTTGCAGGGTTCTTATTTTAACAAGATCCCTCAACAGTCATGTAAGAACCTTGAGAACATGAGTGCATCATCGGGTAATGAGGTGAGAAAAATCACCTACCAAAGATGAAGAGGGTGGCGAGGAGCGGTGGAAGCATGTGAAGTGGTAGTAGCATGAGTGTATGAGCCAAATTGAATGTTAGATGAGATGGTGCCAATGATGGGAGATGTAGTGATATGAAACACAAATGCTTTGACGTCTTTTTTTTTGGTTTGGTAATTACCGAGCCTATAACGCATACGCGTTTTAAAGAAGCCAAAATGCGTACGCATTTCAGAGAAGGCTAAACGTGTACGCATTTTAGAGAAGTTAAAATACGTATGCGTTTTTGTATAGTATGGACTATGTATGTGTATTTGGGTGTCTTATACTTACAAAAATAAATGTTTAAGTATAAGATTTCTTTTATTATTTCTTATACTTTAAATTTATTTTAGTAAATATAAGAAATTAGGGTCACTCTTACACTGATGGAAGTGGTCCCGTAGCTCCAATAGTTATAATCTAGAAGATAGTTTTTCAAAATCTAATCTGGTCAGTACTTACTCATTTTCATGGATTTCAGCAAAGGACCTAAAACTTTCAGGGCATATATATTGTAGTCGGTCTTTG
>CM031240.1:804793241-804915741 GCA_018340775.1 Taxus wallichiana var. yunnanensis | reverse complement strand
AGTGACAGAGAAGAACATGGGATATTGAAAATAAATGTTAAACTCCAATTACACATTCACAATGAAATTATAGAGCAATAAAGTAGAGATATGACCTAAGAAATAAGAAATCAAATTTGAAACCCTAAGTGTAAGGGAAGAATGAGATACTTAGCTAATTTCTGAATTAAACATGGACTATGCCAAACTAAAAAATTGCTAGTACGGAAAGGACAACTTGTCGCAAATTAGCCCAGAAAATTGTGCAAGTGTTAGAAATGTTGGGACTGGGGTGCCTGTACTAGGTCAGGGCCACTTGGGCATCGGATATCTTCTTTAGGCACATGTGATTTTCGACTAAGGAAGGAGGCACAAAACCTCAGAAAATAAATTTTACAAGGTCGTAAGATGTTTGCTAGATGTCACCATTAGTCACATGTATGTTGCTAGTTGATTGCCAAGTTCAACTGAAACTTGCAAAGTGAAAGAGCACCTAAAACCCCAAAAAACATCAAATCCTAAAAAGAAAAATATGCAAATGGGGAGTCGATTGACCTCATCGGTCACTCAATTGAGTAAACTTACGATTTAGGCGTTGATAGTACATTTCGAGACTCCATGTAGTTCTCGCGTGTGTGTGTAGAATTGTGCTCTTGGTGGCTCTTGTGCAAAATGCACTGAATAATGAGCAATAACTAGATGTAGAAAATGTAAGTAGATGTGTGCATGGAAAAATGAAATTCCCCTCCTATGAAGTGTATACAGAATAATGCAATCCCTTGTCCCTTGAATGATAGTTAGATGGATTGCTTTGATGCTCTTAGAATGCCTTTGGATACAACCTTAGGTGATAATAATAAATATGCTTAGTGTTTGGTCATTTATTGTGGTCACATAGCTTTGTCTTTATATGATTCCCTTTTTTGAATTTCGTAATTAACCACTAAAAGGATGACCCAAAGGAAAACAAGATGACCAACAACTAGAAATGACCAAAAGACGCGATCAAGATACAAAGAGGTTTGAGGAGACTAGAGGCGACGAGGGCACCTAGGCGCTAGTGTCCAGACTAAGAAAAGATGAAGTATCGAAAGTCAGATTGGGAAGTAGGGTGGGTAATACCAAGAAGGAAACCAAAAAGAAAGTAAAGAGGCCAAAGACAATGGTCAATTAGTACTTTTCTCTCTAAGGAATCATATGAATAGTGGTATGCGATCTAGGAACTAGAAATGTACCCAAAGTGCATGATTTAGTGTCTATAGAATTGAAGTGGTTGCAAAATATAATCCATTAATGCTCCATATTTTTTACATCACTAATATGAATATTTCAAACCCGAAAACATCTTTTTCAAATATACGAAGATTCAAGCGTATAGTGCAAGCCTGGTAAAAATTCAATGCAGATTTAAACCCTTAAAAATTGGAGTAGAAGGTCCTAGAGCAAAACCAAAAATTTTGACAGTATTTTTTGCGTTGCAAATTAACACTTGTAAGTGCAATTTATAACAATAGCAAGTATTCATGCATGAGCATATCTAAGAATATAAAGTTTCCAAAAATAGAGAATCCTCAAATCCTACAACAATTTGAATGAGCGATAATCATCCGAAATAGAAAATGGTGAAAAAATACTAAAAATAGTAGTCTTGGATATGACCTATTAAAAATAGAAATTTTTATAATTGAGTTTAGGAAACTTGTGGCAACTCACTTTCAGTCTATCAATGCCTTTTGGCATTATGAGGATAAAAAACTCAGGTCTGGAATCCATTCTAACATTGATCACCAAATATCCCGGTGTGGGGGACAATGATGTCACTCACATGGATATGGAATACTTGAACAATAGGATACTCGGTGGACCTCATGAACCAAAGAAAGAGAAAATATTCTCAATAAGGCTATTCTCAAATGGAGTTCACCCACTATCCATCTAAAACACTAAACTTGTCTTGGCCAATGCACAATACTATGAAGATGATTCCAGTATAGTGCAAGAAGATGAAAATTCAGTCCTTGCAGTCCTTACTCCCAAAGGAATCTCTCAATGTCTCAGATTCCCACTAGCGAGTAGCATGGTCATCATTACCAAGGAATTTGCATCACAAGAGTGGGAAAATATTGATTCCTATTTGCAAGGCATGAAAATTGGTTTGTGGATCAAGAAAGGAAGAAAACCTTCTCATGTTCCCAAAATATTTTCTAGAAGTGAATTGCATGAAGGATATTCAATTTATATTATCCTACTATTTCATTATAAGGGTGATGGGAGAGGAAACAATAAAATTAATCCGAGGATTGGATGGATCAGGTTCATCCTTGTGTCCATCGAAGGGTACCAAGTGATAGATTGGGAGAAGATTAATAATGATAACATCCATTAACCCATGAATAAGTTCGCCATGAATTCACACTTCGTATATACTCTTGGATTCAAAAGACCCTTTAGAGGCCCGAATTATGCTCTCGAATTTAGCTTAGAAATGACCTACCTATGAGAATTATCTGCAACTCACGTCAAAGAAAACAACTATCATTTTGCCAGGTGAATGATGCATTCACCATGTTCATCATTAGAATCCTCAAGGGAAATTAAGAGTTTCTTCCGAGGATCTCTCCTCAAGCAACTACATTGATTGAAAAGTATGGGATCCGTTTCATCTAGTTATCTACCTTCACTTACATTGGGATATCAGGATATGATCTCACTCTTTCGCAGCTACCCAGGTACACTATTATAAAATCATAATGTTTGAATTATGTCGACAAATAGCTCATATTCATGTTAGGTTTATAAATAACAAAAATAAGGGTGTGTATTTTTCCATTTCTTTGGAGATCTGATCATGTAAGATTGTCACAAATGCATCAAACATTGAAGCCTTTGTTTCTTCCCTCGCTTATTCCTATGTATCTAGGCTTTATTTTTATATCGAAGAAATCCTAAATATTTCACCTTGCCTAGATTGCACCATGCACTTAAAATTGAGGATTACTTGGCTAATTGTATTAATGAGTTTGAAGTAAGAAAAAGAGACCATATGTAGATGAAAGTTGACCAGAGAAGGGACTTCAACTTTGATTGGTTCATTGAGGGAATTGAAGATGATGGAGCAAAATTGTTTGACCCCGAATATCAAACAATGAAATTCTCACCCCTTCCTCTAATCCCATGGAACACCAAATAATGAGGTGATATCAAGGAAAGGACTACAATAGTAATTCATAGATCAAGAGAATGGATGAAGACAAAAATAACTTTTTTCATCAAGTTTGGTGGCTCTTGACCCTATGCAGGAAGGTATCTTGCACCCCTCTTCAAATACATCCAAGAATACCATGAAATACACTCATTCAGAAGAACCCTTGAAAAGAAAGGCTGTGAAAAAGGAGCACATTGAAAAATATCACCCTAAGATGTTTCTCAATAAGGCTAAGGTCATTGAAGACCTCATTAAAACTCTTGACAAAGGTGAAATTGAGCCTTCACAATCTACAGTTCTTCATAGGCTCCCAAGTGCATCTTCTTCGGTAGATGAGTCATCTCACCATGTGTAGGATGTAATTCCCTATCGTGTACCTGAAAGTACACCCATGCCTTGCATTGAGCTCACTCTAACAAAGTATTTCCCTTGGATTCAGAAGTTTCTTGGAGGTGAGTCAAGGATGGTGTAACATGCCACAACACCTAATTTTGAGGCTATCTCAAAAATCATGAAACCCAAGGGAGGAGAGATGATGAAGGAACTCCCCTTAGAATCTAAAACCCACAACAACAGATAATTACACAACCAAATGCCAAAAGGAAGTCAATTTTCTATTATCACTGCTATAGAAATGAAATTACAATATTACTTATATGGAATGCCTGACTTCCCTAGAACCTTCTGGAAAATGTAACCTCCCTAGAAACTTCGAGAAAATGTAACCTCCCCTAGAAGCTTCTCAAAAATGTAACCCCCTACAAGGAGATATTTCAAATTTTATTAAATTTTGTAGTACAACTTCATGGAATCATAACTTTTGATTTGACTGTTGGATTTTTGACTACAATATCTTTTCGGAAGATGTCAAGAAGACGCGTGACAAAAAAAAATGCCTATAGGTAAACTACTTTGGATTTTCACTAATTTTCGGGTCCATTCGAGCCTCTAAGGCCTCAAATTTGACTTTGAAGATTTCATAAATGCAAACTTACAAAAAAATAGTAACCCTACCAATTTATCCTTTATTGAAGAGAAATAACAATTTTTTTTTTGGGTGATGCAAGATTGCTCTTACACCCTGGATGCTCCTGCATCAAAAGAAGGCATGGATAACCTCTTGTTTATTCAAAGGGGACTTCTCATGCTCAATATGTAGAGGTTTTCCGAACAAAGGTTGTAAAACCTATGGAAGAGATCTAACTCATGATGATTATGAAATGAAAAGGATTTCTTTGGGTCAAGCCACACATGAAGGTGATGCACAATTGTTCAAGGAATCAATTTCCGCATGCTTTCTCGAAATGAAGAATACAAACAAATAATAAAGAAGTTAGAGAAATATTTGAGAACTCTCATCGATTACATGTAATCATTCTTGAATCCCAGTGTAATACCACCAAATCATGGAGAATCCATCACTCCTATTAGTAGCTTCAACCTTAAAACAATCAAGAAAGATCAAGGTTAAAAAATTCGAGTAAGGGAAATGATAAATGGGTAAAAAGATTCTTGAGAAAGGAAATACATTGCTCTTGAGATTCTCTCATTGTTCAAAATTGCCCTCACCACAACCTCTAAAGTAAAGATGACCAAGGAAGATATTAAGAAGGAGAAATCCTATTGGGACACATGTTTCCATTAGTATCTGAAATGAGCAATCTAGATTCCCATTCCTTGGTGAGTAAAAATGTGTTCACTTCCATGAATGATAACTTGTCTCCTATTTGGTCTCACATGATGAGTGCTCGATATGACATGTTGAATGATGTTATCATTGATCTTGATTCTTGTGAGGAGAAAGCATCAATTTTTTTGGAAGGTATAAACAATAGTGTACAGAAGCTTGGGTCACCTCCAATCAAAGAAAATTCATCAATTGAAGAGATCCGAAAATCCTTTCAAGAGTTGGCCAAAAATGAGGTGGGAGATCCTTTCTCATTTAACAAAGATAACATGGGGTCTCTTTTAGAGATTAGAAGTTCAATTTCTAATACTATAAAGGATCATCAAATTTGATTCAACCAATGTAAGACTGATGTAGGAGCATCATAGTACATAGTTAATTTTGGTTTGTATTCACAATGGTTTGTAGTAGGTCCACTATATGTATCTTTAAGAGTCTATAGTATCCTTGAATCCTTCATGTGTGTTTGGGAGCCTCTTGTATACTTTCCCTCCAAAATGGGTGTTTTAAACTTTGAATTCTTAAGTTATTTGAAGAAGGTTTGGATCTAATGAGTAAGGATGTCTAATGGTGTAAAGGGAATGGTGGACCTCATATGGGGCAAGTAAGTTCTTTTAAATCTCATCCTATAATTTAAAGTCATTTAACTGTCCCTAACTATAGTTTGCCCATTTTGGAGTTAATTGTAAACAAATTCTTATGGGTAAATAAAAAAAGGATTCAGTTAAGAAGGATTCCTTCAAGGAAAAGGGAGAAATGGGGAAGGAGAGGGGGAGTTATTTTCTCATGGTGGAGTGGAAGAAGAACTTTAAGAAGGAAAATTTATAATATAAACTATTAAATATGTGTGAAAGCTCTGTTTGGATATGAATTACACATGGTGGTTGTTGAGTTTGAAGAAATTATTTGTTTATTGTCTTGAATTTTCTTGTATGCCATGAATTTTGAGATTTATGCATGTTTATTAAGAGATATTGTGTTTTTTTTTTCTTTTGTATATAAAAATCCCTAAGGTTAGGACCGAGACAAGACTTCCAATGTGTACAATGCGTAGTGTGGCTTAGCAAGAAGAATGTTAATAGGGCTCTTCAAGAGAGAGGTGGATATTGTGTATTGAAGCATTGTTAATAAGGTTTATTAGTATGGTTGGTGCATCTTCCATTGTTTGTCCATGAAAGAACACATGTCGATCATAAATACAACAAGAGAAGGATGATACTATGCCTCCTAAGTGTTGATCATCTCCATTTGAAGGTGTGTGTGGTAACTTACCCTTTTTCTTTGGTATTTTTTGAAGGTGAAAAAATATATAAGTGTCAAGAATGATTGTGAAGTCATTACATAGTTTGAGGATTGAATTCCCGGTTTATTACATTACATACCCGCAAAGTCTTTGTGTTAAAATGTTATGATCAATATGAGAAACATGATTGCTAGGGATTTTGTAGGAATGGAATACATGTTGTCTCCTTAAGATTCAATAGTATTGTGTCTAAGATATTTGATAAAACCTTCTATGGATGAGAGTCAAGCTTCTTGAGATGGGAGATAAAATTTATGTTCGATTCGTATGTGTATGCAAGAAAATTTTACTTAGGGATGCTAAGAATATTATTATGGATCCTCACCGGTAGCCTAGAACTCGAAGGAGAATGATATAGACGTTGACATGAATTTTAGACCTTGAATCTTAATGAAAAGAAAATTACAAAAATTTCAAGTCTCTTGAGCTTATTGCATGGTGACAGATTAGGGTTTGGGGAAAAGCTAATTTTGAAAGCCTCGGACTTGGAAGTTTTTCCCTAAAATTTGATAGGTGACAAAGAGATAGGGTCTAATAAAGGATTTTGAAAGAATTATAGAAAACCAAGGGTTGATTTCTGAAACATTTTTAATAGTCTCTTGGAAGGCGGTATGTACAGGGGAATACCTAGTTGCTTAGTACCCTTTACAAATAAAGTTGCACTTATAATTACAATAAAGGTTTGCAACTTTTAGGAAAGTTCAATTACTTTAATGGGTGCCTGAAAATGGCTACTTTGTGCTTGGACAGTCCTTAGAGGTGAAAATAATCATGCCAAAGTGGTATAGAAGGCCTAGTAAGGGGTTTATAGAACAAATTACAAAAAGGAAGCTATAAGGAGTTAGACAAAGAATTAAGCTGTGAAAATTTACTAGTACATTGAAGGGGTTTAGAGTCAACTTTGGGAGGTGATAGAGCTTTTGGGTAAGGCTAGAAGTTAATTGATACTAGTGGAGCAACAAATTTGGTCTTAAGAGACCTATATGGCGATCTAGAGCAAGTGAGAGAAAAGATGATCTATTGATCCTTTGAAATCAAACCAATGGTTGATCTAAAAATTATGGGAGTGGTGTAATAGGTTAGATGAAAGGATAACACTGAGGAAAGCTAATGGAGCCAACATTTTTACAAATTTTCATACTTCTCATATGTGTGTGTTTAATATTGTACACATTTATTTACAACTCTTCATAGATCTGATTTGTATACAAATGAGTTATTTTGCAATCTATTTGTAATATAGGATTCATAAAGTCCATGTTGGTGAATCCTATTATGGAATATAAACTAGCTTATGGATCACTTTTGACCTCATTTTGGTCTCCCATTTCCATGCACATACCCATGAGATAATTGGGAAATAACAATCCGTATAGATTAGGGATGTGATATTTATTCATCACTAATATCTAAATTCATATGAGCTATTGAGCATACAATTGTCTAATGCTTTCAAATTTATCAAGAACTTATCCCTCTATGTCAAAATTAAGTCAATAATGTCAAAAACCCATTTATATTTTAACCATTTGAGTGAATCATGCCACCAAAATTGAAATATTGAGAAGACATGTTTTGGTTTAATGATTTAAAGTGTATATAATTCTACACATGAATAAAGATAGAATAAAGGGTTAAAAATATTTTCGATTTGATATTTCCATGAGGTTGTACATAAATCATTACAAGGACTTTTTCATTCCTACAATACGTAAACTTATTGATAGGGCAATTGTTTTTTTCCTTATTACAATATTATATAAAATGTGTACATTCTTTGCACATGTTTGTTGTCTAGTAAATTCATGCCATGCTTTTCAATGTTGGACAATAAAGAGAATCCTACCTAATAAATTTGAAAGGAATGATAAGAAGATTGTTCCAAGCTACGATCTCAGATGATAATAGCACACCACATTAGATTTGTAAAAAAAAGAGCTAAAATACTATATATGGAAATCCATTATAATCCATAATACTTAATACATTACAATACAATGACTTGAATTACTCAATAAGAAAGATGTACATATAGGAGGAGGGAAGTGCAACTACTACCTAAATCAATGGTTAAGAACTCCCACTAACTGATACTAATAGTTAAGTTAACTCCAGAAGATTAGTTAGCAAACTCCACATCACTGAGAAGCTAACTCAACACAACTAGTAAGATAACTCCACACAACTAGTACACCTAAACAAGCTAACCTAACAAGTGTAGGGATAACACCGGTGTAAGAATTATCATAATAAATAATTAAATGGATAAATAATAACCTACACAAACACCCTCCCGTAAGCATAGCTTAGGTGGGTGAAAAATAAGGTGGGTCCGAGTAACAAGGCCTGATGAGATACCCACATATAATAACCGAGAAAATTAGACAACACAAGTACCCAAAACCAAAATAACAAAGTAGAGAGAAAATCCCACCGAGAGATGTCCTAAGAAGCTTGGCTCCAAAATGCGTACAATGTAAAAGAAGTTTGGTGCACATCCGTGGTCTGAATCCACTGTTCGATCATAGAACTCAAAAAAACTTACATTGGGCTTCACCAGAATAACTCCATGCATAGAGACTATCAATGGAGTGATGTCAAAAGTGCAAAAAAACAAAAACATAATTTGATCAACTGCTACAAATAGGTGTGCCACGATCCAAGAACAACCAAGGCAACAAGGCAAGGACACGAGATCCAAATAAATAGGAGTGTCACGATCCAAGAAAAGTCAAGGTAACAAGGCAAGGACACAAAATTTGAAGAAGCAAGATCAAATGCTATAAATAGGTGTGTCACAATCTAAGAACAATAACCAAGGCAACAAGGCAAGGACACAAGATCCAAATAAATAGGAGTGTCATGATCCAATAAAAACCAAGGTAACAAGGAAAGACACGAAACCCAAAGAAAGATTATTAACACGTAACATGATAAGGACACAAAATCTAAAGAATCAAGATATCAACACCATACCCTCCCATACCGCCGAATGGGTAGAGTGAGACCACAGATCTGTATGAGTTGCCAAAACTACTCGAATACCGAAAAACTAACACTAGGCTTCACCAAAATAGATCCCAACAAGAGAGACTCACAACATGCCAAAAAGTGTCAAAAATACAGATCCAAAATATCTCAACAAATAAGAGAGATATAAATGTATACACCCATAGATAAAAGAATGCAACACCCAAAAGTTTAGGACATCGGGCTCAATCAAATTGCGTTGTCCACAAGTGATTACAACACCCTCCCAAATTTGACACTTTATAATTGAGTGCATGTAAATATTAAAATGATTAAAATTACCTTTTACATTTGAAATATGTGTATAAAAATTTCACCAATGCGTAGATCTCGAAAAAATACACAATTTCAAAAAAATGATCACCTTAATCTGAGCTACGGATCAAAAGTTACGAGCTCTAGAAGGTTTTTCTATTAAAATAATATTTTAATGCCGATATTTTTTAAAAAGGTACACGTGACACCCAAATGGCCAAAGGGTAAAAGAGTGCATCCACATGATACAGGCTTGCGACAAAAGGATAAAACCCTTGGACCAAAACCTAAATGTCCAGTAAGGTAAATCATTGCATCCTGGAGGGTACATGTATATATCCAATAGATAAGAGAATACACCCAGAGGGTACATGTATGCACCTAGTGGATAAAAGACTCGCATCCAAAACAAAAATATCCGAGAGTCACAACACCCCTGATTGTTTGTAACTCAATAGATTGAAACTGTCAGTGTGATTGCATAACATGGATCTTTTCCCAAAGTGTGGGACTTTGCAATCGGGAAATATCTCTAGATGAAGGTTGGTTCCTATTCCTCTATTCTGATACACACATTCAAATTGTAGAGGATCTATCCTAAAATCTACTCTAACTTGCCAAGGAGACAGGGTTGAAAAGATTGCAAGAAATTAAACCTAATCTACAAGAGGTGATGCACCAAAAGGAATGTTGAATAACTTGCCTTGCATGGAAATGAAAGTGAAACAAGATTGAAGAGGATGAACATCAACACAAATCAGTTTCTTATCACAAATTCATTCACCATTAAACACAAACCATTAAATATGTAACACAATTTAACATGCACAAGTTAACCAAAAATTGCAATGAGAGATCGAGAATGCAATGAACATAAGAGAGGGTTGAAATTCATCCATAAACTTATATATTATTTCTCCAAAGATTTGATACAATGCATTACAATGGCCAAGAGGCAAAATTTGCATTACAACTTGAATGGGAGGTTTGAACTCCACAAATTCACTTACAGACAAGAGAAGAAGGGAGGGTGCAAAGAAAGATTATCCAACCTTTTGAAATGAGCCCCTCCTTACAATATATAGGAAGAATGAGAGAAGGGAGAGAGAGAGAGAATTCAAAATATTGCTTCAACCACCCAAAAATGCATTAAAATCACCTGCAACAATGATGGGTGCCACTGCAAAACCCATACCTCCATGTACTTTTCCTTGTTGGAGAAGAAAGGAAACCCATACCTCATCATTTGGGTAGGTGAGAAAAACCTGGAAACACCTCTAAAATGGAGGACTATATTTCTTCATTTTTAAATACTTAGCTCACTAAAATTAAGAAAACTAGTCGTAGTTGTGTAGAGGACACTAAGGGCTTTCCAAAAAGTCTGATTTTGTGCAAATCTAAGCTTCTAGTCAAAAGTTATGGCCATCTGAAGATGAGGGTGCCATACTATAATAAATGCGAGTGGTTGGCTCTATTTTTTCGGACTCCAAACTTGCATCGCAACCTCCAAAATCTGAAATTTTAGAATTTTGGGATTCAAACTTTGGGATTTTTTTTTTGGAGTTCGAGTTATTGTTCATTGCTCAAGTCAGCTTGAGAGTTCCAAAATGCCGAACCTCCAAAGTCTTAATTTAACTTTTTGACTTTGGGAAACCATGTTTTGCATGACTTTGACTTTTCATCTTCCTTCGGCCTTTGGGGTTTTGTTTGAAATTCCAAACCCCAAGTTTTTGAACTTTGGGTTTTGGACATTTGGGGATTTTTTTATTTTTTGGGTTTTCAGGTTTGGGTTTCAAGGTTTTCCAAATTTTGAAACCTCAAAGTTTCGAAAATTTTAGACTTTGGGTTTTGGGGTTTTAATTTTGACTTTTTCGATTTTGGGTTGTTTGGGTTTTAGGACTACTCGGTTTTTCGAGACATTTGTTTTGAACCTTTGAAATTTGAATTTTGGGACTTCTTTTTTTTTTTTTCCCATTGATCTTTTTGTTTTGGATTTTCTCTTGAAACCTTGAGACTTGACCCCAAAAAAGCCTTGAGCCTTTTTGAACTTCAAGGTTTCAGGATTTCCTTTTTTATTTTTTTCACTTTTCACTCCAAACTCCGAACCCTAAAACTCTCCTAAGTTTCAAGTCCAAACTTTGGGGCCTCCATTTTCACTTATCTCAACTCCTTCTAGAGTTCCTTTAGATTTCTTGCTTCTTCATTTCATTTCCTCCTCTCAAATGCTATCATTCAACTTATTAACCCATTGATTGCAAATCAAAATGTGAGCTCCCATGGCCAAATCGATCCCTCCATTTTCTCGTGTGTGAGGTCATGTTTGTCAATTTTTCCTTAGGGAAAAATTGGATAACAAATTTGGTGACTCGTGGGATCACCTGCCTGCTAGGTGAAATATCAGTTGCTTGAAGTATCCATTGGGCATGGAGTTATAAATGATATCCTGATACTGATCTTGCACATGAAACTTTCTCCCATTGCTTTAACCTATCTGATCTTGAACTCTGCTCTCTTTCCCACACTCTCAATTTTCATAAGAAAATCTTAAAAATGAGATTTGTGAGAGTAGAAAATTGTTTGACCTAAAATTTTCACTGTTCCTGAAATGGACTATCCCAAAACTTGATTTTAGTTGCTCTACATTTTTTTCCTTTGAAATTAGCAAATGTTTCTCACAAGTATGAACTTCTTCCTTACAACATTCATCTTCGGGAGGCACACTTGAACTACATAATGATACAACCTCGAGAAACAAAACCTATGCCAAGGAACTTAGGAAATGAAACCTAAACTACAACAAGACAATGTGCATACACACTTAGAGGAATTAAAATCCTAGGCTAATATTTACAAGGGTGAAACCTTTCCTTTTCAATAGTAGAAATGTTTAAGATAGATCCGTTCACCGGAATCGAAAGTTCTCTCCATCCAAAGTAGATAGTTGGAAGGCATTGTTATTCTTACATCCTATGTGACCATGTAGGGGCACTCCAAATGGCATCAAACTTTGAATGCCTTCCCGGTTTTTCCGATCTACATCCCACTTTAGAACTAAGGTCCCCTTCTTGAAAGGTCCTTGCTCTTGCTTTCTTATCAAACCATCTTTTGACTAAGGCCTGATCTTTCTCCATCATTTCATGCACTTATGTTCTCTCGATTTCTTCCAATTCCATCAATTCTGCATACCTAGCTTCCATAGGTTCAAACTCGATAACTCCAACTGTTTCATGAGTTCCAATGCTGGGTAGCTCCAATGTGATATAGGCAACACTTCTCTTTTTCTATAGACTAACTTGTAGGGAGAGCTACCTGTTGACCTCTTTGGTGTTATCTTGTCAGCCACAAGGCTGATTTGAGCTTGGTATGCCATGTTCTTTGATTTTCATCCAGAGTCCTCTGATGATCTTCAACAAGTTCTTGTTCGTGGACTCTTCCTTTCCATTACCCTATGGGTAATAATTAGAAGAGGTGCTCAAATAGATTCCATTCCTAACAACCCATTCTATGATCTTGAACCTAGGAATGCCAATGCATTGTATGATATGATAGTGGTGGCCGGTACACAAACCTTGTGACTATTCCTTCATAGAAGTCCAATATACTAGACTCATTTGCTTCCTTGAGTGCTATACCTCTCGACCCACTTGGTGAAATAGTTTGTTTTTGTGAGAATCCACTTGTGACCTTGGCTTGAATTTGGATTGATGACCCCGATGAAGTCCAATCCCCATTGCATGAATGGTTGATCAACTAAAATCGGATGCAATGGAAGTGTTACTAACCTTTCCTTTCCTATGAAGAACACACATTTTTACACTTTTTGATCCAAGTATAGTAGTCACTTGAACACAATGTGGGCCAATAATACCCCACCTTCATTATTTTGAGAGTTGTTACCCATGGGAAAAATGACCTCCGACCTCTCCATCATGAAACTCTTAACACCTTCTCAATTTGACCTGTTCCAATGCATCTCAATAGAACGCCATTGATGTCCTTCTTGAACAAAACACCATCAACAAGCACATATGGAATGGCTTGTAATCTGAAGTATCTCCTCTTTTTTTCTCATTTCTAGAGGGCATAGTCCTATTTTGTAGGAAGTGTATCATATCTTGAGTCCAACAAGGAGTAGGTACATTATCATTTTCTTTCTCTTGATCATCCTATAGCACCAAAACAACTTCTTTTCATCACTTGCTTCATCTTGTTGACTTAAGGCTAGTTGTTCACATAATCCTTTCCCATGGACCAACTTAGTGACTTTAATTTCAATGTCATATTCCATGACACGAGTGATCCATCTTGCACATTTCTCATTCAAATCCTTGTTCAAAAGGAAGTCCTTGACTCCGCATGGGAAACTAGCAGTTGGATCTTGTTGTTTGAAACTAGGTGTTTGAACTTCTTTAAACTCTGATTACTACGAGGACATGCTTCTCGATGAAGGAGTATCTCACTTCATAGTCCTCCAAACTTTGACTAAGAAGGAAACCGACTGTTTGGACCCTTCTTTGTTTTGCTGCACTAGGATTGCAGAAATCGTGTCCCCAACCACCAAAGGCATAGAGCATGAAATCCTTGGAGAAGTCCGGATTGATGAGAGTTGGGGCTTGAGATATAGCCTCTTTGATAGCCTCAAAACTTATTTTTTTTCTCATCTGCCCACTTAAATGCCATGCTCTTCTTTAACATCAACGTTATTGGTTTCACAAGAGCGGAAAAATTTGGTACAAACCTGCGAAAAAATTGATCCTTCCTAAGAAGCTTTGAAGAGCCTTCTTATGACTTGGCAATGGCAATGCTCAAATTGCTTCAACTCTTTCTAGGGTCAATTATCAATCCTTCCTTTGACACAATATGGCCTAGAAGCTTTCCTTCATGAGCCAAGAATACACATTTTTTGGGATTCAATGAAACTCCAAATCTCCTACACCTTTGAAATACACTGTCTCTTAGATGAAAGAGGTGATCTGCTGCATTTTTTTTTGAGAACACAATGATATCATCAAGATACACTAGCACTATTTTTTTGATCAACCCTTGAATGCCATATCCATTTCCCTTTGGAAAGTGGCTCCAACATTTGATAGTCCAAATGGCATCTTCTTGTAGGCATAGGTGCCCCACTTAGTGGTGAAATCCATTTTGAATTGATCATCTTCTTTCACCATTATCTGATTATACCCCGAGTAGCCATCTAGGAGAGAAATATTTCAAACCGGCTACCACCTAAGATTTTCTCCATTGAAGGGAGTGGGTAGTGGTCTTTGAGAGATGCCCTATTTAGGTCTCAAAATCTCACGCACAACCTAATTTCTCCATTCTTCTTCTTTATTGGACACAAGTTTGTAACAACCCAACTTGAGTGCTTGATTGAAATATAATACTTTCCTCTATCAACTTGTTTAGCTCTTTCTTCATTAGAGGCTCAATGTGTGGGTTGACTGGTCTTTGCTTTTTCTGATGGGCTTAGCATCTGGATCCAGTTCTATTGTATGTTGTGCCAACTTTGGATTGAATCCTCTCAGTCTTCATAGCTCCAAGAAAACATCCCAAAAACTCTTGGAAAAGTTGTATGAACTCATATCTCTCTTGCTCAGTGGCACTTTTCCAATTTGGAGTGTTTTACCTTCCCAACCGAAATTGGTTTGAATCCTCTCCTTTGACTTGTATGTTGGATTTTTTCTTTACTTAAAAATTGATCATTCGGGTTGAATATGGACTCCAACATAACCAAACCTTTGGGAAGCTTGTTTTTCCATAGCTTGCACTACTTGATCCCCGTACTACTACTCTAATTTATCCTGATTCCTAGCTTGAGAATTCAACCTCTTCTTGTAATAAATTGATGATTTGTTGATCATTCTCAAACACCTACCAACTTGTGTTATTATCTAGAACTATTGGCCTTACAATCACATGGATATGTGGGCTGTGTTTTTCTCTTTTTTATACTATCCACCACATCAAATGTTTCTCCAATGGCTGCAAGTCTATCTGTAGCTTCATTTTTCTTCCTAGGTATGGACTCATGTTGAAAGCTTCAAAGTCCTCAATGAGGTCCCATACCCTATTTTTGTAGCTCTTGAGTAGGTCATTCTTTGCAGCATGTTGTCCCCTTGACTTGATTGACAATTAGCTCACTATCCCCGAACACCTACAAGTTCTTTATGCCTCTTTTCCTAGCCCAATGAAGTCCATGAATCAAAGCCTCATATTTAGCTATGTTGTTTGAACATGAAAACTGGAAATGAAAAGCTGAATAATACTTGATGTTCTGTGGTGAAACCAACATTGCACCTCCTCCAACACCTTGTTTTTCTTGAACCATCAAAAAATAGTTTCCATACTTCATTTTCATCCTTATTTTCTCGGCTTGGTGATATTAGGAATGGGTGAATTTTCTTCATGTACACAATATACACCCAATTCAATTCTTCCATTTCTTTGTATGGATCAAATGTATGTTTTTTTTTTCCCATTCATCCAGAGTCAAATCTGGAATACCTCAACCTTAGTACCTGTTTCTAGATCATTTGAACACTCTTCTTGATCAAAGGCTGAGAAATTTGCATTGATTGGGCTTGGCACATGAGGCTCAATGTGGAAATTTGCAATTGGTTTTGACTTGATTGTTTCTTTGGCTCCATACCTTGTTTTAAAAAGCATGTGTGACCAATCATAGATAGATATCCACCAATTTTGGCAGTGAAGTCTCTTGATAAACATAGTGCAAAAGTGGTGGTAAATCACATTACACATCCTACAAGAACAATGACATTTGGACAAGTAGTGTTAAACTTAACCCTTTGATGACCCCAACTATTCCAACTATTGTTCCATCTAGTTTCACTACTCCTCTTAGGAACTAGCTCATACTTTAGACCCAATTGATCTACTATTTTCTTTGGCATTACTTGAGCTACTTTCCCTCTGAATCGATCATGCAATTGTGTACTAAGTGGTTCCCAAAATCAATGACACATAGAATGGTGGAGGCTTCAAATTTTTTCTTGGTTGACCCCCATCTTGTTGCACTTGCATTAGTGAGAACTTTCTCCTGTCTTTGGTTTGATCCATTTGAGGTAGACCAATTGGCCATTGTAGCTTGCAACAAATCTCATTGTTGTCCTAGGATTTCCAAAGTGACTCCCACATGGAAATGCTCACATGTGTTTTCTTCATCTGATCTATGATGTTGAAAGGGGATGGATTATCTTTTTTTTTCCCTTACTTGGCACAACCTTTCTAGATCCTGAATAGGCACATGTGTTTGTTGTAATAGGGTGCCTTAGGTTGATTTGATACATTTGGGCTGCATTTGTCTTATAACTCCTTTTGGCATGAGAGTGGGTTGAGAAAAACTGGGTTAGATGATTTCCTTCCTCTAATGTTCCTCTTCTTTGACCATGTATTGGAAGCCACACCCTAGAAAGGAGGTTGATTAACTCCACATAAGTCTTCTATTTTCCAATTGACCAACATGGTTTTATTGGAGGTGCCTCTTGATGGGTTCCTTGCTTGATTTCCTCCTCACTTGGTTCTTGGGACACACCGATGGTCTGCACCATTAGAGCCTAATTCAATGCACCATTGAAACATGTTGATTGATTGTGAGGTAGATTGTAGGGGTAACACCATTCATACTCATGTGCCATGTTGTTTTGAGTCGGAACCAAGGCTCTTGATGTTGAAACTACATTTGGATCATATGGTCGGAATGGCCTGGTAACTTGAGGTTGTCCTTGGTTTGGATTTTGATTTGCATATCTTGAGTTGGTGGTCTATTTTTTGATATGGGGGCCTAGCTTGATACTGAGTTTGAGGCTGATACGGTCTAGAAATTTGAGCTTGTTGTCTCTTGATAGTCACTAGCTCATTTCCTAGGTTCTTGTAGTTGTTTCATAACCTCCTGTAGTTCTTTATTGAAGTGCTTGAAGAAGTAGAAGCCTCACTATTGCTTTGATTTCTCGGAGCTGGAAATGGGATTCAACTCAGGTGTTTGACTAGTTGTAGGAGTTCCCATGTCTAGATATAGAGAGGCATTGGTGGCCTTGGTGTAAGCTTACCAACTTGAATCAAATAGTTTTCCTCTCTGATAGCTATGTCATAGGCCCCCTGAAGAGCGTTGTTCCCTCCCATTGATTGGATCATCATAGCAATGTCGGAATTCATATAGCCTTCAAGAAGTAAAGGAATGCTCCTTCGGCAGTAGTTGGTCTCGTGACAAACTATCAAAATCCTATCCCATGTCCATTGAAACAAATTAAAATATTCCATTTGCTCATTAGGAGCCCTTTTGATTGTTGTCAATTGTTCTAATAAAGAAAGATTATCTTCCCTCTCTCTCCAAATGGTTGCAAAAGAGCTGAACACAATTGATTCCAATTATGAATAGACCCTGTTGTTAGGCTCCTAAACCATTGTAAGGCCTTACCTTTGAAAGATGAAGCCAACAATTTGACCGCAACATCCATTTCATTAATTTCATGAATCGCACAGACATTTGCAATGTCTTGGATGTGGTCAATAGGGGTTAGTATGATTTTCTCTGTGAAATAGGGAATGTTCTTTAGTGCTACAACCAGAATTGGATTTTGAGCATTTAGGGCAAGTGGACTACTTCCCATGAAGTTGAAAAGGAATTAGGTGGTGGTGGTTGTTGTTGTAGATGTGCCATTATGATTGGCCTAAGAACCTTGGTTGATTGGAGAAAAGGTCTACCAAGTGGAGGTGTAGACAAAGTCCTATTAGGTGGAGATGGTGATCTTTGTGGTCTTCTTCCTCTCCTTCCTCTCCTGGTAGTGATAATTGCAAGTAGAAAAATAGTCTCTTCTCTAGTATCAAACCTAGTTCAAACTCTTCTCATGTACTTGGGAACCTATGCTACTACACCACTGAATTCTATCCCTTCGGAGTCACCAGATGTGTTGGGAATGAGCCTCAAAAGGCTAGATTTTTCCAAGTCACACACCAAACTCAAAAAATTAGAATGAAAAATTTTGAAGGACCTATATATTTGATATTCTAGAGGTTTGAAAATTGTTTTGAAATGACAGTCCCAAAAACCAAAATGCAAGACTTCAAATGTCCAAAACCCTGAAAATCTGAAAGTTTGAGAACCCAAAATCTCAAAACCCAAAATTCTAAAATCCTAGATGTCTAAATCCCAAAATCCTAAAACCTTGAAATTTAAAAAACTCTAAAATTTTGAAAATCAAAATTTTAAAAAACTAAAAATACCCTTTTGAAGATTATCCCCCGATCTATCAATTGGTGAAATTTGGACTTTGTTTTGAGCAAGTTAAGCCCTTGAAAATTGATTTCGAGTTCAACTTGAGAGGTGAAAGGTCTAAAATTGGAAATCTGTAGTTTTCTAAGTCTAAATTTCTTGAAAATGCCTTCAAATCTCATGGAATGACTTCTTGTCCCACTGGGCATGCCAAAAATGTTGATGCATAATCACAACACCCCTGATTGTTTGCAACTCAATAGATTGAAACTATTAGTGTGATTGCATAACATGGAGCTTTTCCCAAAGTGTGGGACTTTGCAATCGGGAAAGCTCTCCAGATGAAGGCCGGTTCCTATTCCTCTATTTTGATACACACATTCAAATTGTAGAGGATCTATCCTAAAATCTACTCTAACTTTCCAAGGAGACAAGGTTGAAAATATTGCAAGAAATTAAACCTAATCTAAAGAGGTGATGCACAAAAGAAATGTTGAATAACTTTCCTTGCATGGAAATGAAAGTGAAACAAGATTGAAGAGGATGAACATCAACACAAATCATTTTCTTATCATAATTCATTCACCATTAAACACAAAACACCATTAAATATGCAACACAATAAAACACATTAACCAAAATTGTAATGAGAGATCAGAAAGATGCAATGAACACAAGAGAGGGTTGAAATTCATCCAAAACTTATATTATTACTCCACAAATTTGATACAATGCATTACAATGGCCAAGAGGCACTAATTTGCATTACAACTTGAATGAGAGGTTTGAACTCCACAAATTCACTTACAGACAAGAGAAGAAGGGAGGGTGCAAAGCAAGATTATCTCACCTTTTGAAATGAGCCCCTCCTTACAATATATAGGAAGAATGAGAGAAAGGGAGAGAGAGGAATTTGAAAATCTTGCTTCAACCACCAAAAATGCATTAAATTCACCTGCAACAATGATGGTTCCACTGCAAAACCCATACCTCCATGTACTTTTCCTTGTTGGAGAAGAAAGGAAACCCATACCTCATCATTTGGGTAGGTGAGAAAACCTAGAAACACCCTCTAAAATGGTGGACTATATTTATTCATTTTAAATATTTATCTAATTAAAATTAAGAAAACCAATTGTAGTTGTGTAGAGGACACTAAGGGCTTTCCAAAAAGTCTGATTTTGTGCAAATCCAAGCTTCCAGTCAAAAGTTATGGCCATTTGAAGATTTTTTCGGACTACGAACTTACATCGCAACCTCCGAAAGATGATATTTCAAACTTTCGATTTGGGACTTCGGGATTTTGATTTTGAAGTTCAAGCATCTGTTCATCACTTAAGTTGGCTTGAGAGTTCTGAAATGTCAAACCTCCGAAGTCTAAAATTTGAACTTTAGAGTTTGGAATTTGAAATCATGTCGCATGACATTGTTCATCACTTGAGAAAAAGGTTTTAAAATTCCAAAACTTTGAAGTCCTCAAATTTGGACTTTGGGTTTCAAACCTTTTCCATTTCGGGGTTTTAGGTTTTGGGACTTTGGAAACTTGGATTTCAAGGTTTTAGGGTTTCAAGGTTTTGGGACTTCGAGAATTCAACATTTCTAGGTTTTTGGGTTTCAGTTTTGAGGATTTGGGATTTTATGACTTCGAACTTTATGATTTCGGGTTTTGGGGTTTCAGTTTTTCTTATCCATTCGGGTGCATGAAACCTCCAAACTCTAAATTTCAGACTTTTGGTTTCAGACCTTCAACCCTCCTCCGCATGAAACTATTCACCGCTCGACCCTTCCGAGACTTATGAACCTACGAACCTCTGAAGTCTGAATTTTGGACTTCGGAGGTCAGACTCCGCCATCCCTGATCTACGACGCCATTAACCAAAAGGGAGTTGACCTAAAACCTAATCCTTTTTGAACTTCAAGGTTTCAGGATTTTGGGCCTTTAAGTGGTTTTTTACCTTGCTTGTCACCCAAAACTCGAACTATAAAATCTCAAAGTTTAAAATCCTGAACTTCGCAGCCCCCATTTTTCGCTTATCTCGACTTCGAGATTCCTTCAATTTCTTGCCTCCGACATCATTGCCCGCTGCTTGCCTACAACCTGACTATTAGAATCAAAATGTGAGCTCACATGGCCGAATGATCCCTCCAATTTCTTAGTGTGTAAGTTCATGTTTGTTCAATTTTTCCCGAGGGGTAAAACTTGATAACATGTAAAAGAATGCATCCTAAGGTACACACTTATATCCAATGTATAAAAGAATGCACCGAGAGGGTATAAATCTACATCAAGTGGATAAAAGATTGCATACAAAAAAGAAATATCCGTGAGGGTAAAATAATGCATCCAGAAGTTATATGCTTTTATCCAATGGATAAAAGAATGCACTGAGAGGGTATAGATATGCGCCTAGTGGATAAAAGACTGCATCCAAAACAAAAATATCTAGAGGGTAAAATAATGCATCCATAAGGTACACACTTATATCCAATGGATAAAAGAATGCGTCCCGAGGGTACATATCTACGTCCAAAGGATAAAAGAAAGCACCTGAGGGTATAGATCTCAAGCGTCCGATTTGAATGTCTCTAACATGGTTGAGTTTACAATCGATTCTAGGGTTTTGGCACCTTCCAAATCCAATGACGCACTCCATTTTAAATAAAAATATATGTTGTAGAAAAGTGCTAACAAATTCTAAATACATGAAACTAATAAACCCTTTCTTGCAAAGAAAAACTTACAAATGGATGTCTACATCATCTATCACTCTGATACCATGAAAGGAATGATAAGAAGATTATTCCAAGTCATGATCTCAGATGATAATAACACACCACATTAGATTTGCAAAACATAACATCTAAAATACCATATATGGAAATCCTCATAATCCATAATGCTCAATACATTACAATACAATAAATTAAATTACTCAATAAGAAATATGTACATATAGGAGGGAAGTGCAACTACTATCTAAATCAAAGGTGAAGAAATCCCACTAACGATGCACCGATAGTTAAGTTAACTCCGAAGACTAGTAAACTAACTCCACATAACGAGAAGCTAACTCAACACAACTAGTAAGCTAACTCCACACAACTAGTACACCTAATGAAGTTAACCCAACAAGTGTAGGGATAACAAAACTGTAAGAGTTATCCTAATAAATAAATAATAACCTACACTAACAAAATTATCATAGGAATATATATTCATTATAAATATTTGAATTATGTGGAGCACTTATTTTTCTTAACATATTTAAGTTTGGTGATTTTATTTACAAAGTAAAAATAAGATGGGTGCTTACTTGAGAATATAGTCATATAGTGTTTTTCCACATTTTTATTATAATTTCTTTAGATGAAAATTTGACATTTTCTAGTCCATTACTTTACATCTACCTTCACAAATATTGGCCCTTTCTCACTTATTGGGTTCTATCCCTACTCTATACTATACTTTTAAATTATGTATGTAATATTATATATTTTGCTAAGAAAATACTAACAAATTTCTCATTTCATGGGGTTCAAGAGAGAATACAATTCAATATGTGATTGTGGACATTATTGACTAAACCATTACACATCGGCCACATGTTAAGGCTGACATGGAACATGTTACACTTTTTGTTCTACTTAATTTACATAATTCTTAAAAAATTATGTTTTAACTTTATATTTTTATTAAACTCATTACCATTTTTGATGTAGATCTTTCATATTTGTTAGTGTAGATATTTATAAGTGAGTGACATAAATTATGTGAATATAAAAAGTACTAATCCCCTTACAACCCATCA
Organism: Taxus wallichiana var. yunnanensis; assembly: GCA_018340775.1. Lineage (NCBI taxonomy): Eukaryota > Viridiplantae > Streptophyta > Pinopsida > Cupressales > Taxaceae > Taxus > Taxus wallichiana. Next base: position 804,893,238 of record CM031240.1, on the reverse strand, counting down.
CATATGAAGTTTTAAAGCTAAATAAGACCCTACTACTTGTATTTGTATTCTGATTTAAATCATTTCCATATTTGTGTGTATGCTAATAAAAATTACACTTGTGATGTATTTTTACCTTACTACCTAGAAATGACCATACTACATCGACAATAAGCTAATGCTCATAGGGAACACAATTTATAGAGATTTACCTAATTTACTTCACCCATTTAGAGTAGATTTTTGTCTCTGTTTGCATACTTTCATATGGAATATTTGAGTAAAAATAAAAATCGTGGTTCTATATACATAACTTGATGTGCTAATGGAAAAATCAACATAAAATTTATATTACCGAATAAAAAAACACTTCATGAGTTAACATCTACATTTTTATGTGTCAATTTTTTTCACATAATTATTCTCTTTACCAAATAAAGACTTGGTATCTATTATCATATATTGGAGGTAATTTTATACAAAAATACCATGAAAATATCTCATTTACTCCAAACTAACGGTTGTCAAATGCAACTAAATTTTAGGTAAAACTATATTTGGAGCTAGTGGGTGCTAAGATCGATATATTAGAAGGTTGTGTTATACAATAATTACAATCCATATATCCATTTAGATTATAGATTGAAAAGTCCTCTTCTTGTCATTATTTAAACTAACTAGTGTATACTCCCAAAGCAATAATAAATTAACATTCAATTGTATACATTATAAATATATGAGGGACTAACTTAAAAAAATGAAAATAACATATAAGAGTTTATAAAATTGTACATTATAAAGAAAACATACAAATTTGATGAATACATACACAACTTCCCGTAGTATTAAACACTTCTTTAACTAATATACCTAGTTACGTATTTACATTAAGTATCATTTTTTTGATCTAGGGTAAAGGAGGGTTTTGGAAGGGTCCCTTCCATGTTATAATAAAAATCTCCAATCCGATAAATATTTGAGTATTCCAAGAAACAAGAATGAGAAACAACAACGATCAATCCAAGACAGGTCTAAAATAAGGAAAAACCAACAAGAAATCTGGACTAGATCAACAAAGAACCAAACCGACAAGGCTATAATTTTAAAACTTCATGTTGGGACTGCGACTCCTAGTCACGACGGGGTGACAAACAATGTGTGCAATTTTCTTTTTAACCTTGGTCCATCCTTCATCACCCTCTTTTGATTCCACATTCCCCAATGATTTGTCTTTCCCATAATTTTCTCATTCATGTGGGGACCCACTTCCTTCACTAAATCGATTAGGGGTTCACTTATCTTATCCATTCCTATTTCCGTTCCAATCAATTTTTATGGGGTTGCTCATAGTTATAATCATTAATATAAAATCCCACCAAAAATAGTTTTTATATGGGATTCATATTAGTTTTGAATGCTTCATTATGTTGTTTTATAATTTTAACCCCCGTCCCACGACCATTTCTTGAGATGCCTCCACAACCTTTCTTGACCATTTCAACTATGTCATTGGTGATAGAGCTCATTAAATAATTTAAAAGGAGGATTTTGAAAATTGGTGCACGAGATTTTTGTCCCCCTTCCATTTGTGTCCACCTACCCTCTCCAATTTTGAATTAGAGACCATGTCATTCCTTGGGGGCTATGATTCAAATGCTTGCCTAAAATCCTTCACCCCATTTTCGAGTCTTAAGTTAACCATGAGCTCACCAATTGTATCAGCTTGCTAGGATGTTTGGTCCACCCCTAAAAGTTTATTTTACATTGATATGTATTTTAATGGTCTTCTGCAAGAACCTTCGTACGTTCTATGACTGGTGGTGCTATTTTTCTTTAAATCAATAGGCCCTATGGCCCACTCTCATGCACTTACCTCAAAAAAGCGATGAATCTTCATAGATCAATTTTTGCTTCTAGATTCCATTTTTAGATACTAGATTGATGTCCTTGTGGGAGAAGATCCAATAGAGACATTAACACACATCCTGGTTGTGGAGAGTCTAGATATTGTAGGCGTGGTTGGGTTGAGGGCAATCAAGTCTCCAATCAAATTTTGCTATCCCCGCTAAACATCAACTTCCCGAGAATTCTAGGAAGTCTCATCCAAATAGGAATCATAGAAGGAGTGTGTGTTTTAGCTCCCTACTTCCATCTAACAATGGAGAGCATGGTTCTCCCATAGAACTACAATAATTGACTAAAAATGGAATAACTATGTAGTAAGGGGATAGTTAATCTAAGTTATAAACAATCGTAAATAAAATAAATAAATGCAGTAAAGAAGTATGCAAACAATATAAATAACTATGAAAAGGAAATGCTAACCCTAATGTGAAAAATAAAGTGAGGAAAGAACTCAACCGATAATAGATGTCTCATCGGAGAGTATCACAGAGGTAATCGGAAAAATCGGAGCAAGAATGACATTGCAAAAGTTTTGAAAAGGATGGATCTGGAGGATCTAGCTGGACTGGGGTGAGTGGAGGAGGACCGGGGCACCCGCATCACTGCTGGTTTGAAATATGGGTGCCTTGGTCTCGTGAAAAAGCTATGAAATTAGTTTTTATAAGGTCGGAAGGTGGTCTAAAACCCTCACTATGTGTCACATCAACTTTGCTATCCTGCGTTGAATTTTGCCAATAATCCAAGATGAAATAAAGACCTGTAAGACCCCAAAATAAGCATAAAACCCCCGAAAATGAATAATGCATATGAATGGGTTGGGTTTTCCTCAACAACCACAATGGTGGACTTAATAATTGAGTGTTGTACTACATCTTAGAACCGATGTAGTTCTATGTGCAAGTGTGTGTGAAAATTCCCTAGGTTGCTCTTGTGCTAGTCACACTTTGTGATTTAGCGAGCAATAACTATGTGTAGAAAATGTAATAGAATGTGTGCATTTAATAGAGTAGAATCCCTCCACCTATGACGTGTGATGCGGATGTTCTATCCTCGTGCCTTGATGATGGAGCTATGCAGATGCAAGATGATCTCTAATGAATAGATGGATGTAACTATAGATGAGTGATAATAGTAAGTGATGATAGGTCCCTCATTATGGTCTTATAAATTTATATTTATAGTGTTATATTTATATAATTTCGTAATTAACCTCGAAAAGGCCAACCAAAAGAAAAATAAAGATGCTAAATGGCTAAAAAGAGCCCAAAAAGTGGTGAGAAAGTGTGAAAATGACAAGATGCCCCTGGTGGGACTAGGGTCCATGGGCACCCCACTATCTTGGCACAGGAGCCTCAATCGAGGCTAAAATGTTGGGAAATTGATCAAACATACTAGGCATGTGGCTAAAAAGGAGCGGTAATGCCGAAATAAAATAAAACAAGATGGCCAAAAGAAGGGGTTAATTAGTACTTTCTTCACTCGAGAACCTTCTAAATAGTATTATGAAATTGGGATAAATCAAATGTCTAAAGTGCATGATTTTGTGACTACATTATTCCCCAACTTTATGTTGGTGAGATGAAAGATTGGTAACATAAAGTAGATAGAGATGTGTACCTGATGTCCATGAAGAGTGTAGTAGAAATGCACCAAGGACTAGAAAAAGCATGGAATGACAAAAATATGGAGGAACGTGGAAACTAAAGATGAAAAATACGTAAAGAAAAAATGATGAGAGTGAACCTAGGGTAGAATGCACATGTAGCTACTACGGTGTGTAATGTACCTATATGGTTAGTAAAGCATGTGTTGTCGCAAAGTGTTGTTATTGACGTTGTTGTTGTTGTTGCCCCCAATTTGACTACTTGTTTCTCATACGACGGCATACCTACAAGGAGAAAATGATCAAGTAGTCAAATAGGTATGTATGTAAGTGTAAAAACACAATGTAAAAGACACATGTATTTGTAAAATATGCAAATGGAAAATGTGCACTTGATCCATGTTAAAAGAAAGAGAGTGTAGAAGGATATCATATACTACGATTTTTTTGGGTGATCTCACGCCACCCTGGAGCTGAACAAGTGTAGGGAGGAAATACTCAGTGTCCTCTAAGCTCTAACTACTTCCCTAGATTTTGTGAAGAGATCTCTCGTATCATCCTAGGTTTTGGGCGATCCGATGCCACTTGGCCAAAGTAGTGTAGATAGGCACACCCAATATAACCTCCAAGCCTTAAAATACTTCCCGAGAATGCTAAGGACACCACGCCTATAAAATACTCTATGTATGGGGTTGTTAGACTGGTTTGAACCCATTTGTTATATATAAATTAACCACCGGTGTAGAATGTCTGTGTTAGTATGTAGAAAAACCCAAAATTATTCCCCCTCTTTGGGGGTGCATGTGACATCGTTGATAGGAGAATTCTGCCCTAAAAGAGGACCAACCACATGTACTTTGTAACTTTTCATTACATGGGAAGAGGAATGTGCTTGGTAGAAACCAAGGCATGCACAAACAAGGATGGCAAAAAAAAAAGTGATGGTAAGAAAACACATGCATGTAAGAAGACAATGTGTAAAGTACACGAGAAAATGTAAAAACTACGAGGCCCAATAGTGTAAACACACAAGAAGATAAGTAAGCCACACAAGGTGGGTCGTAAACATGGGACATCACTCATGATGTCGTAAGACACACAAGGCCATGATGGCCACAAACAACAAACAAGTGTGCACATCAAACATAGGGCAATGCCCACATACAAGAAAAAAAAATGATAAATAAGTACAAAACAAGAAAAGTAATCATAGAAACATGTAGTCCTACAAAACAAGTACTACACATGGAACACCCATTAGCATGTTAGAGAAATAACCAATATTTCAAAGCATGAATAAACAAGTAATGTAAATTTCTAAGTACAAAATGAAACAATAACACTAGAAAGAGATGAATGGTGGATGTACCCACGACCACCAATGTAGGAAGGGTAGAAGGTGAGCATCCATGGTGTGAGTGAAGGATTTGTATCTATGATCACATCTAGAAAAAGGCATGAACGTGCATGTGTTGATGGTATAGATAATGACATATGAGAAATCAATCTAACATGTGTAGTAAAGTGATAACGTAAAACACTTAGTAAACAAGAGTAAATGTCCCCAAGATAATGCAATATGCTGTGAATGGATGGAATGGAATGCAAGAGGGATTGATAGGAGCTGCGTGCCCCCAAATGAATAGAAGTGTATGTAGTGAGGTTCATTTTTTTACCCCTCAACAGATTAAGAATTAATCGTAAACGAAAGTGCACCATTGGGAAATGGTCGAGTAGGATGTTGTGTCTAGCGCGCTATGATGAATGTGTAAGTGTAGTGATGATATTCGACCTAGAAATGATGTGTGCAAGAACCCTATATCCTAAGCATATATCACAACAAGGTGAACGCATAAGTGATGATTTAGCCTAAACGTATATCACTATAAGATGAATGGAGGAGTGATGATTTAGACCTAAAAGTATATCACTATAAGATGAAAGGAGGGAGTGGTGATGTAACCTAAGGTGTATACCACTACAAAATGATAGAATAGGTGAAGATTTAGCTTAAAGTATATGCCACTAAGATGGAAATGTTGCATGATAAAATGTTGAATGATAAGTGTGTTTTGAATGTAAGGTCCATTTGATTTGTAAACCCTTGGCAATCAAGTATGGACCGAGGAACTAAAGTGTGTCATAGGTGGTGAGTGTAGCACATAGAAGACAATGTAGTATAGGTGATGACCATGTGATGAGTAGAATATGTAAATATGTAGTGTGTAGATAATGCAATATGTGTAGAATGTATAAAATGTAATGTATAACACATAGTGTAATACATGTAGATAGATGAGTAATGTAGTATGTAGGGATGAATGTAATGCTAGACTCATATGTGATGAAGACTAGTGTAGTATATAGAAAATGTATGACATGAAGATGCACAATGTATGATGTATGGTATATGAATATGTATAGGATGTGAGGCAATATGCGTAAATATCCTAATAGTGTATGATGTAAAATGCGTAAGGTGAGGACTAGTATAATGTATGATGTATGAATGTGGAAATGACACAATGTTGTAGACAAACACAAAGAATGTATGGTGTATGGTGTATGATGCGCAATATGTGAATAGATGTGGTATGTAATGCCTAGAGTGCAGTGTGTGGGGTTTAGTGTAGTAGTAATCCCTCAACATTCAAGTGTGAACCAAAGCACAAGAGTGTGTCATCGGGTAATGATGACGCTATAGTAAGAATGAATATGTATGTGCTATGAAATTGAATAATGTAGAGAGGAGATGTGAGCGGCATTATAATGGTGTATGCGTAAATGTGAAGGATATGAAATAACACTGCAAGAAATTATAATGCAAGAATGAGGGATATGTTTATGATGCTAATGTGATAAGGGGGATGTGTGAGCTACTATGCCCCCAAGTGTGTATGCAATGAAAATCTAGTCAAAAGACACTAAGTGGATTGATGTAAGGAGTAGTTTCTTTAACAAAAGTGATGGGACCCCGAAGTGATAGAGGAGTGTGATCATCCAATGGTTCATCACCATAGTGAGATGTATCTAGGTCCTAGTCATCAATATATGTAGAGTTGATAGCAGGTGTTGGCATTACAAGGTTAACGGTAGGAGGTAATCATGGAATCTTGCATGGTGGTGGTGAAAGTGAAAATATATCATAAACACTAGGAGAAGGATTAGTTGTTGGGACAAAATTAATTGGTTGGAGCTTAGATTTGAGAGGAGGCCAAGTTGCATTGAGTCTCAAGGGAGACTTCTTAGGTTAACTTGGTAATGCAGTATGCAACTTAGTAGGAGGGTTTGTGAACTAATTTTGATAGGTGGTTGACTTTGTTGACTTGGGGATACCGTAGGTGATTTTTGAGGTGGTTATTATTCATTCTAAGACAGGAAGGAGAAATGGTGGCGTGATGCTCATTAAGTGGAGAAGAAGTGACATCAAAAGTAGGAGAATTATGGGATGGAACTATAGTATTTGTCTGACTAGGAGAAGAAGCATTATGCACATGTGAGTGATTGTCAACATCAAACATGTAATGAATAAGAGAAGCATCTAGAACTTCCTTAGAAAGATTAGAGGGAGGCTCACTAATAGCCATTTAATATGGTGTAAGAATTACATACGGGAATTCCTTAAAGGAGATAAAACCCTGACACTCAAGATGTTTGATCTTATGTTGTATAACATAACAATCATTTTCATTATGTCCATTGATTTTATGATAGTTGTAATATGGAAAACCTTGATATTTTGTAAGCTGATAAGGAGGATAACAATGAGTAGGTGGAAAAGTGATCAACTAATGACTAAGGAGCTGAGTAAGAATGTCATGTGGTGTAGTATTGTGCTCAAACATAAGAGGCTCAGGAAATGGCATGTCTTGAGGTTCAACTAGATGACATGTAGTGGATGTATAATGCATATACGATGCGAAGAGCACAAACATATGATTGAGAAAAATACTTAGGATGTTGAATTTCATATTTAAGGGATGTGATTGTGGATTCCATGGCTGCAAATTTATCTTGAAATAATGTATGTAAGGATTGAATTGAGTCTAATAGTGGTTGATTAGATGGAGGATCATTAAGACTAGGGTCGAAAAATAAATAATGAAGCATAGAAATTAATTCGTGTGGTGGCGTATTATCATCAAAATACTTGGTGTTTAAGGATTTTTGTAAAATATCCCAAAAATTGGGATATCTCTTAAGAAAATCAGATAAAGAAACTTGATGACCCATGATAGAAGACAAATGAGGATCCTAAGCGTGAAAGACGTTGGGTTCACCAAAATGATTAACTAAAAATGGACTATGTAGTAAGGGGATAGTTAATCTAAGCTATGAAAAACAATAAAGAGATATATAAGTAAGATAAATAATATGCAAAAGGAAATGCTAACCCTAATGTGAAAAAGAAAGTGAGGAAAGAACTTAGTTGATAAAGAGAGGATTTTTGGAGAGTGTCGCAAAGGTAATTGGAAAAATTAGGATGAGGTATGACCATGCGAAGTCCCGAAAAGGAAGGATCTGGAGGATCTAGTTGGATTGGGACACTGGAGAAGGAAGGGACACTGGGGAGGCGGGGCTTTGTGGGAGCTTTGGTCTAAAATCTGGGCACCTTGGTTTGTGCACAAAAGCTCAAACTAGTTTTTACAGGGGTCGAAAGGTGGTCTCAAACCTCACTATGTGTCGCATCAACTTTGCTATCCTATGTTGAATGTTGCCAATACTCCAAGATGAAAGAAAGACCTCTAAAAGACCCCAAAATAAACATTAAACCCCAAAAAAAGAATAATGCATATGAAGAGTCGAACTGTCCTCAATGGCCTCAATGGTGGACTTATCGATCGAGTCTTTCGCACTACATCTTAGACTCCGATGTAGTTCTATGTAAGTGTGTGTGAACATGCCCTAGGTTTCTCTTGTGTTAGTCACACTTTGTGAAGTAGTGAGTAATAACTATGTGTATAAAATATAATAGAATGTGTGCATGGAATAGAATAGAATCCCTCCCCCTATGACATGTGATGTAGATGTCCTAGCCTTGTGCCTTGATGGAGCTATGTGGATAGAAATGATCTCCAATGTAATATGTTGGTATCAAAATTGATTCTCCCTTGGAATCGAAAGCAAAGATCACGCATTTAATAAGATACTTAGAGACAGAAAAATCATGGTATAAGTCATTTTGTAGTTGGGGAGGGGATTCAACTGAGTCTTTATCACTTAGGCGTTGGAGAAATGGATAGCACCTTCATTAAGGATTTGATCTATCCTCACTGGTTTAGGTCGTGCCTTTCAACTAGGGTGAGAGGACCTGTTTTGTAACCTCTGTTGGTGAAGGACATGAAGAGATCCTTCTTTGAACAATTTTTAGGGGAACCTTGAGAAAATATGATCAATACACTACAATTTAACTCTCACGAAGTTTTCACTTCTAAAGAGTGGAGATATTTTCTAAACAAGGTTCAGGTTACTAAAGGCACTTAAAACCTCCTTGCTTCTATATATTTTGGTAGTAGAATTTGTTCATTTGTGGATACATAGCACAAACAAGGGTACTTCAAGTAGGATTCATGGTTATTTGAATTTTTAGTGGGAAATTAAGCAAGATGAAGTTGATTTCACTAGATCTTTGAGAACCTTTACAAAAATTAGAAAAACAACAGACAAAAAGCTTCAGAATAGCCAAAATATTCCTTCAACCAGAAGGTGTGCATCAATAGAGGCCTAGATCTACACAATTTCACACAATATTTAAGAATTCAACATGAAGGCTTGAGCTAAAGACTCAATTAAACATTAACAACCCCTGGTTCATCATGCCTAAGATACACTCATAAGCTTACAAACAATCTTTATCAACATAGTGGAAGTAAAATGATTTTAAATTGTTTATTTCATTACAGGATGAAGGCTCTTTTCATAATGAAATTGTGAATGCCAAAATACTAACACATGGATGAGATCTTGTGTGATTCAGAGGGATTTTAAAATAATATTGCAATAGGAACATAAAAACCATTTGAATACATTCTGAAATAAAAGAGACACAAATTTTCCCAAGATCAACATAGATTAATTCAAGATCTATTAGATTTATCAGCTAGGGGAAATTTTCTTGAACAATCTCGAGCTTGTCAATGGTTGTACACTTACAACCATCTTGACGTGATCAAATATAAAACATAAGAGATTAATAGGTTTCTCAGATGGTCTCTCAGGAAGATGGGCTTTCTCAAAATTTATCGTAAGAATTAACCCCCACCATTTGCAAGAGTATCCTCATTGCATTTATACAATTCACTCGCTCACTCATCCCAAATTTCCCCCAAAAAGAAGAATATTTAAGGAATCCTTTACTTGTTACAAATTTGTCTCAGTAAAGTGATGTTTAACAAATTTACACCCAAAGCTTCTAGGTGGACAAATCATGAACTGATCACATTTCTCAAACCCTCAACCATGACTGGGATGCCATGCCATAACTTTTTGATAGTCCTTCTAATCATTCTTTTATTCTGTCATGTGAGAAATCCCCTTTTTAATCATTTTTAGGTGGCTCCATATAGCTGGATCTGACAAGCAATCCTTTTCACCCTCGAGAATACACCTTGAGAAATGAGTGCCCTCACATGGATGCCTACATTCTGCCTCGCAAATGATTTTCCACGTGTGCTACGAGTTTGAGTCGACCAATTGCAAAGAGGAGCCAACGGAAACCTCCATGTGTTTCCTTGGCGTAATTGCAAAGGTGAAGTCCAGAGGTAGGTTCCCAAATAAGCGCGGGCCTTCCACATGTTTAGGACCCTAGATAATTGCATCGGTTGCTAAAAAGTCAGAGTATGGGAAGGCCCTTTTTATGAAGCTTCCATGTGTTTGTTCGGCGTAACTTCAAAGATAAAGTTTAGAGGAAGGACCTAAAATGAGCGCAGAATATCCACGTGCTTTGGGCCCAAGAAAGTTATCTTGGACTTTGAAAAAGTCTCAGTATAAAGAGGAGCTAGTGGAAGCCTTCACGTGTCTCTTCAGCACAATTTTTATATGGTTCCCAAAAACGGAGACCTCAAACAAGCGCGGGCTCACCACTTGTCTCAGCTTGAAAAGTTATTGAAAGAGTTTAAGGACTAGTGGAAGGTTCCACATGCCTAGGGTCCGAGAAAGTTTCCTTGGCCATTGAAAAGTCTAAGTATGGGCAAGGCCAATGGAATTTTCCACGTGTCTCATTTTTTTGGTATGAAGTTGAAAAGAAGGACTCTCAAACAATCACATACCTTCCACATGTCTAGGGTTTGAAAAGTTGCACACTGAAACTTGAAAAATTTTAAGTATGGGAAGATTCAGCGGAAACCTCCATGTGTCCCTTCTTCTGCTCTTTCAAAAGTAAAATTCATGGGCAGGTCCCCAAACAGGTGCATGGGCCCTCCATGTGTCCCGGGCCTTAGAAAGTTGCTTGAGAAGTTTAAATATAGAGAGAAGCTTGTAAGCCTCCACGTGTCTCCTTGGCACAACTATGAAGGTAGGACTCCATGAGGAGGATCCTCAAATGAGTGAGTGTAGGTCCTCCACTATCCATGGTCTAACAAAGCTGCACCGGCCACTTGAAGAAAAGTCTAAGTATGGGCAGAGACCAACGAGAAACCTCCACATGTCTCCTTGGCACAACTGCGAAGGTAGGACCTAGAGGCAAATCCTCAAATGAGCGTAAGCCCTCCATGTGGAAAATATTTGAGTTGAAGTGCGCATAAAACTTCAAAACACTCCGGCGACCTGCCTCTCCACTTCCAACTTTTGATGTGGGCCCTAGCGAAGTCGTGGCTCACTTTTTATATTTTTTTCTCATTTGAAAACAGAGCTTAAAAAATCCAAAGTGGTCCACTGACCCACTTCCCGCTTTGAATTTTTAAATGCTGATTCAAACATGTAACATCACTTCACCCCCTTTGGGGTTCCGGATCAATTTATAACTTTTCTCCTTTTTCACAAAAGGGAAAAAATATTCAACATGTTTTGATGATCCGCATCTCCACTTTGTCTTGAAAAATGACCACGTGTCCATCTTCGGGTCAAAGTAAGAATTTTTCCTCACGCTTTCATGTTTTTTAAATAACCAATTAGATACTATCGAGGCCACGGGGCCAATTTGGTATTTTTTACAAATGTGACAAAAGTGACAAATTTCACCAAAAAGACCCCTGGCCGCATCCAATCAGAAAGGACCATGTTTCCATGAATGTTGGGACAAAAATTGATAGGGAAAACATGACTTTGGAAAAATAGAAGGAAGGGGAAACCCTAAATTCACACCCAAATTACAAATTCCTTCTTATGGATAGAGAAACGGAAAACAATATTTGGACTTAATGTGATCCTCGACAAAGGAAAGGACTGACCATGGCAACCAAATGAAGGAAAAAAATTTCACATCCAGGGAAACAAAGGAAACTTCAAACCATGTGAACTGAGAATTTTTAAACAAACAGGGTGAGATTAAATTGAGCACCAACATTGGCTCCAAATCGGGATGGGAACTCCCTGTGAGTGCCACAAGAACAACAGACCAGACCATGTGCCAAAAATACATTAGGCAATGGAGTCAAAAATAATCTTACAGAGCAGAAACAATAACCAAATCCCCCAAGACAAACTGAGAAACCAACAAAAACTGGTCACCAGGGACCAAGACAAACCAAAACAGAAAAAACAAAAAATTAGAATGAAACCAAAAGACTATACACTATACAATGATGTGCACCCTGATTTAGAGAAAAAATCAAGGAAAATTTTCAAGTGCCTTCGATTCTGGATATGACCATGCTAAGTAGTTTTGATACGTTTTTAACAACTGGTGATATGATTGTTTCTCTTTCCATCCAAGTTGCTATATGACCACATTTTTAGTCCTATCCTTTGTGCCTAGGTCAAGTTTTTCAACATCTCTCGAGGCTGCATCAAACATCAAAGTCCTAGGAAAATCAACTTGCTTAGGATATCTGCATTGATAAATTTCATACTCCTTGAAAACAACATAGCTCACAAAGTTATCAACATCAATGTCTGTGTGCAATACTTCATAAGAAGCATTGTTGGGGTCCTCATGAGATATAACATTTTATTTTCACCATATAAAGACATGTCCATTTGCACACTTCCACCCACACTATCTTCCCAATTTTTGGATAATAACATTCCCCACTTAGCAAGATAATCCACAATTACTACATTCAAGGTTAAGTACTTGCCTCGATACGCTGCACAATTACTACTAAGCCTTTAACACATCCAACTACCTGGAACCTCTCTTGAATCCATGCCAATGCATTTCCCATAAGTTGTTACTTTGATATTTAACTCATTCATGACCTCAAGAGGCATTACATTACATGAGGCTCTTGAATCAAACATGCAGTTATGTAACAACCTATCCTTAATAATCAAAGTAGTAAAAAATGGATCCACATTCAGCCAAGACTCAACCAGAAAATTTTCCAAATAAACCTCAGGTGGTTCACCCAATTCCTCTAATGCTTGTGGTTTTTCTAATTCTTGCAATGGCAGGAGGAACCTCTACATTGTTTACATTTTTACCTTGGGTGACCTTTTCTTCCTTAAGCCCCAAATACTCAAACACCCTCTTCTTATGCTCAGGGATTCTAAGCAATTCAACAATAGGAACAATAATCTTGATCTGACTCAAGATTTGGGCTATGTCATAAGGAACATATTTGGGTAAGGAAGTATTAGGAGGAAGGTTTACAAATTCATCTGATGGCACGAGATTTTTCACAGTTTGAGCATGGGGAGGAACACAAGTTTTATTTGGGGTGACAAAGCCTTTTCCAGATGCATATTTTTTAGGGGTTTCCTTAGGGATACTGGTAAGAACTAGAATTTTTGGTTTGTCCTATGGCCCTACCCCTTTGGCAACCTTACTCTTGGTATTATATTATTTTTCTTGGGCAACTACGCATTCATTAACAACAACTGTCTTGTCATCTTCTGAAGCAATTCATCCATCATATTTTTTAATCATTAATGCCCTTAAGTACTCAAAATCATTATTAGGCAACTCAAAATATTGTACCATATCAATTTCAAAAGTATGAGTGGGAGGAAGAGGTAATACCTAGTGGATGCAATCCCATAATATTTCAATAGTTCTGGCACTTATCAGCTCAGTTGAGGTCACTCCCTGCTGTGAACTTGTAGAGAAATCCATCATGTATGCATCATCATCTGTCTCATCATCATCAATTCTTCCTCAACTCCCTTTTCAACATCACATGGAGAATGTGGCAAGAAACAACTATCACACCACTCAATTTCATGAGCTTCTTCAACAACAACAACTCTAATAGCTAAAGGATCAAGCACCAATCTATTTTCCCGGGTTAGGGCTATCTATTTCCTGATCCCACGGGCCCTTTACCCATGTAATCTAATCTATGGTCACCTCTGGGATGATTTGTAAATATTTCTTGACCTTGTGGCTTATGCTGACCTTGGGAACCTTATCCAATCCCCTTCTTTACTCTGGCTAGTTTATAGGATATTTCCTTAACAGCTCCGGCCAATGTTTTTACAACCTCTTCTAGATCCACAAACTTACTTGACTGAGGCTTCTTTAGATTGATCAACTTGATACCTTCCCTCTTAGGAGGCTTACCAACTTCTTTGATATTGTTTTCAATCTATAAAGCCATGGTGAAGGCTTGCCTCAAAGTTCCTGGGTTTTTTCCCTTAAATAATAGGCAGCCTTTTTTTGTCAAAAGCATAAGAATATTTTATCAAACAAGAAACATCTCTTAGCCTCAAGATTACAGGTATCCTATTCAAGGTCTTATTGAACCTAGTATTGAAGTCATGAATAGATTCATTAGGATTCTTCTTTATATTTTCAAATTTAGACAAAAGAAACTTGGGATTTATCTTATCCCATATTGCAATCTAAAAGCATTTTTCATTTCTGTCCATGAATCTATTGAGTTATCTGGAAAATATTTATACTAGTCACATGCATCCTCCTCAAGAGTATGAATAAACAATTTTATATACACATCCTCAAATTCAATCTCAAATTCTTCCATCATATTGACAAAATTTTAAAGTGCTGATCACCAAGTGATAGCATTATTCCCTTGAAATTTAGGCAATCTATTTCTAACATCTTGTGGCACTACATTTGGATATCCAACCATACCTCTAAAATTTATAGGACCAAAAGTATTCACAACAAAAGGAGGTCTGGGTGGGGGATGGGCCATATTGTTTTGAGGAGGTGATCTTACAGAGATACAAAATGATGAGGGACAAGGGGTCTTTGAACACATGAGTATAATTTTCAAAATGAATGTCCTCTAAAGACTCTGTTTTGTGGAAAACCCTATCAACTTTGGAAAATACAGGACAAACTAAGAAGCACACTTATCAAGACACAAATGAAGGCCCCTCTCCAGTTGGAGAATTCAGATCTATATGAAAATTACTTGATTTAGAATCACTTGAAGAAGAATGGTAATCCTCAACCACAAGTTGATCACTTTTCACAATGGATAACTCTTTTCTTGATTCCTAATCTCCAACTATTTTCTAGACTCTTTTTCCTTCTAAATTTGTCTTTCCTAGTTCTGAAACAACTTTTTGGTAGGGTCTTTAGTGAAGAAAGATCTTCTTCCTTCCAGCTTTGCAAAGATTAGTGACAAATTTCACTTAATACAGGTTAAGGCACTAGTATTTATCAAAATTTAAATCAACATAGAGTCGCCACTAAGGATTTTCACCTTAGTTGTGTAAATGCACTATAAATGACTTGTCAAATATCTATCAACACTTAATTCCTACAAAGCTTAGTAGATATGACCTTCCTTTACCAGTATTTATCACTGATGATATAAATTTAGTGCAATAACCACTAGAAACTGGAAATATTACACACAGAACTTGTAACTTCACACAATTCTTACAAATCTCAACACAGGATGACGTTTAAACAACGTATTTACACTTAGATCATGTAAGAAACATTACTAGGGCCAAATATAAGAATGCCTTTGAAGATCCTCGCAATAACGCCACTCGGTGTTGTTCTTGCACAAATTAATCCTCAAAGAACGACACCATTACGGTTTTGTTTCCGCACAAATAGGTCCTAGTGTTCAAATTTTCCCAAGTGAGTGATGCCAATCAGTGTTGTTGGTGCACAAATAAATCCCAACAACAATGCCAATCGGTGTTGTTTCCACAAAAATAAATCCTCGGCAACGGTGACATTCGGTGTTGTTGCCACACAAATAAGTCTCAGAGTTCAAATACTCCCTAAAAATGGTGCCATTTGTGTTGGTATCCAAATTTATTCTCCCTTGGAAGCCGAGAAACATCATAGATTTAACAAGATACTTAGAGACAGACAAATCATGGTATAAGTCATTTTGTAGCTAGGGAGGGGATTCAACTGACTCTTTGTCACTCATGCATTGGAGAAATGGATAGTACCTTCATTAAGGATTTGATCTATCCTCACTGCTTTTGGTCATGCCTTTCAACCAGGATGAGGGGACCCGTTTTGTAACCTCTGTTGGTGATGGACATGAAGAGATCTTTCTTTGCACAATTTTAGGGGAACCTTGAGAAAATATGATCAATACACCACAATTTAACTCTCACGAGTTGTCACTTCTAAAGAATGGAGATATTTTTCTGAACAAGGTTCAAGTTACTAAAGACACTTAAAACCTGCTTGCTTCTATATATTTTTGGCAGAGAATTTTTCATTTGTGGATACACAACACAAACAGGGTACTTCGTGTGGATTCATGGTTATTTGAAATTTTGTTGGGGAATTAAGCAAGATGAAGTTGATTTCACCAGATCTTTGAGAACCTTTACAACAATTGGAAAAATAATAGACAAAATGCTTCAGAATAGCCAAAATATTCCTTCAACTAGAAGGTGTGCATCAATGGAGGCCCATATCTACACAGTTTCACACAATCTTTAAGAATTCAACATGAAGGCTTGAGCTAAAGACTCAATTAAACATTAACAACCCCTAGTTCATCACGCCTAAGATACACTCATAGGATTACAAACAATCTTTATCAACATAGTGGAAGTAAAATGATTTTAAATTGTTTATTTCATTACAGGATGAAGGCTCTTCTCATAATGAAATTGTAAATGCCAAAATACTAACACATGGATGAGATCTTGTGTGATTCAGAGGGATTTTAACATAAGATTGTAACAGAACATAAAAACCATTTGAATACATTCTGAAATAAAAGTAGACACAATTTTGCCCAAGATCAACACAGATTAATTCAAGATCTATTAGATTTATCAGTAGGGGAAATTTTCTTGAATAATCTCGAGCTTTTCAATGGTTGTACACTTGCAACCATCTTGACGTGATCAAATCTAAAACACAAGATTAACAGGTTTCTTAGATGGTCTCTCAGAAGATGGGCTTTCTCAAATTTTCTCATAAGAATTAACCCCGACCATTTGTAAGAGTATCCTCATTGCATTTATACAATTCACTCACTCACTCATCCCAAATTTTCCCCAAAAAGAAGAATATTCGAGGAATCCTTTACTTGTTACAAATTTGTCTCAGAAAGTGATGTTTAAAAAATTTACACCCAAAGCTTCCAAGTGGATGAATCATGAACTGATCACATTTCTCAGACCCTCAACTATGACTGGGATGCCATGCCATAACTTTTGATAGTCCTTCTAATCATTCTTTTATTCTATCATGTGAGAAATCCCCTTTTAATCATTTTCAGGTGGCTCCATATAGATGGATCTGACAAGCAATCCTTTTCACCCTTAAGAATACACCTTGAGAAATGAGTTCCCTTGCATGGATACCTACATTCGTGCATTGTGAGTCCAAGTCGGCCAAGTGCAAAGAGGAGCTAGCGGAAACCTCCATGTGTTTCCTTGGTGTAACTGCAAAGGTGAAGTCCAGAGGTAGGTTCCCAAATGAGCGTGGGCCTTCCACATGTTTAGGACCATAGATAATTCCATCGGTTGTTGAAAATTCAGAGTATGGGAAGGCCTAGCGAAGCTTCCATGTGTTTGTTCGGTGTAACTTCAAAGATGAAGTTTAGAGGTGGGACCTCAAACGAGCGCAGGCTCTCCACGTGCCTTGGGCCCAAGAAAGTTACCTTGGCCTTTGAAAAGTCTCAGTATAAAGAGGAGCCAACAGAAGCCTCCACGTGTCTCTTCGACACACTTTTGATATGGTTCCCAAAAATGGAGACCTCAAACAAGCATGGGCTCACCATGTGTCTCAGCCCAACAAAGTTATTGAAAGAGTTTAAGGACTAGTGGAAGGTGCCACATGCCTAGGGTCTAAGAAATTTTCCTTGGTCATTGAAAATTCTAAGTATGGGTAGGGCCAACAGAATCTTCCATGTGTCTCATTGGCACTTTTTGGTATGAAGCTCAAAAGAAGGACTTTCAAACAAGTGTAGGCCTTCCACGTGTCTAGGGTCCGACAAAGTTACACTGGAAACTTAAAAAAGTCTAAGTATGGGAATATTTAGCAGAAACCTCCATGTGTCCCTTCGGTGCTCTTTCAAAATTAAAATTCATGGGCAGGTACCCAAATAGGCATGGGCCCTCCATGTGTCCCATGCCTTAGAAAGTTACTTGAGAATTTTAAGTATAGAGAGCAGCCAGCAAAGCATCCACGTGTCTCCCTGGTGCAACTGTGAAGGTAGGACCCAAAGGTGGATCCTCAAATGAGCGCAGCCCTCCACGTGTCCATGGTTTGACAAAGTTGCACCGGCCACTTGAATGCAAGTCTACATATGGGCAGGGCCAACAAAAACCTCCACGTGTCTCCTTAGTGAAACTATGAAGGTAGGACCCAAAGGTGAATCCTCAAATGAGCACAAGCCCTCCACGTGGAAAATATTTGAGTTGAAGTTGGCCAAAAACTTCAAAACACTCCGGTGACCCGCCTCTCTACTTCCAACTTTTGATGTGGGCCCCAGTGAGTTGTGGCTCACTTTTTAAATATTTTTTCTCATTTGAAAACAAAGCTTAAAACTCCTCACGGGCGTCCCAATAATGGCTCGGGTGCCCCAGTTGAGGTTAAAATGACATGAAATGACCGAAACATATTGGGCATGTGGTGAAAAGGGGCAAGAATGAAGAAATAAAATAAAACAAGATGACCAAAAGATGGGGGTTAGTTAGTACTTTCTTCACTCAAAAACCTTCTAAATAGTACTATGAAACTAGGATAAATAAATGTTTAAAGTGCATGATTTTTTAACTACATACGGACCTCCTGTCTGACAACCCGGATGAAATTTTCTTCAGAGTAAAAACAAATAGAAATTTTTTCGAGACTAGGAAAAAATGCTAATTTATCCAAAACCTTCCATTTACTTCTTACCCAAATTATTACTTGATTGATATTTGGCCTAATCCTAGTGAAACAACCAATCAAAGGAAAAATAAACCTACCATAAGCTCTGTCCACCACCAAGTCTAGAACTTGAAGCCATGGGGAATCTTGCTTCTTTCTAGTTCTAGCTTCATGCAGCTTTGAGGCCCATAAAGTAACTTTCTCGGGGTTATGTGATGTCTCCTCCCTTTACTCCCCCTCTTCTCTTCCTCCCTCGGATCCTCTGCATGCATTACCTCAATAGCTCCATGGGTACCTAAGTAGCTCCATGTCTGGGTCGCATCATGGGATTAATGGAGTGGGAGTATCGAGTCTCATTTTATGCAAATGATTTTCTTCTTATTCATCAAAATTAATTCATTTCTCTATTGGAACCTTGTTAAGTGGATCCCTAGTTTGGTGATTTTGATTTTTTTGGTGAGAAAGAGACACACAAAAACCTAATAGAAAGGTGAAATACATTCCTTTTGGATTTGATGGTTAGAATAATACTCAACGATATTTAGTGAAGCAATGCATAAGGCATCAACATATAATTATCATTACATTTTTAATGATATTTCCATTCCTAAAGAGATTGTAAGATTTTGAAGGGTGAAGAAATGACAAAGTGAGATTTGGAAGGGTGAATAAATGACATCATTGAGCATGAAGAAACATTTAATGGTGACTATGAGACTCAAACATTATAGACCAGGAGAGAACACATGATGCATGTAAGTAGGAATCAACTAAAATCAAGAAACCAAATAACATGAGAGGTATTATCTACTTGAATGGAACCCTATCTCAAGTAGTGAAAATGTGAAATAATAATATACATGAAATGAAATATCAAAATTTCCTATAAGAGATTATGATATTGAAAGAAAAACACCCCTAACATATTATTAGGCTACTTATAAAGATATGGTTGAAGCTGATATAAAATTTTCCCATGCTCAATTTGATATGGATTAGATGACCCAAGAATATACAATCTCTTCCTAAGCTAGAGAACATGTGTGGGATAAAATTCCTTGAAATCTATATTTATAATTCACATGTCATGTCTCAATTGTCAAAATGACATTACAATACTATATGTTTAATTAGATCTCAACTTTTCACCTCCAAATTTGAAAGATTTAGATTACGTGTTTACCTTCCATATCTAAATAAAGATATAAAAACAACTAATATTGATTTAATATCTTTTTCAATCATATTCCTTCTCTTTTTCCATGTGATATTAATAGGAAAACATCTAATATTGATTTTATATAATATTTGTAACACCTTTTGTGGATTTGATTTTAATTTTTAGTCATCGTTGAATATGTCCACTAGAAGTATTGGTAAATTATTGATTGATAATATACCTTTAAAATATATAGTCATACTTAGATATGTAATTTGTGTAAATATTAAACTTTTTATAATTGATGTGAATAAATATAATGAACATTATATATACAAAAATTGTATTTAAAACCACTTGGAAGAGCCAATAACTATTGATTTTACTAACATGGATGTTGAAAATCCATGCCTACAAACTAAAATGAATATTTTAATAGGTCGATTGAATGAAATGGAATATTTAATGGAAGGGGAATAGAATAATGTTGAGGAAGTGGAAGTGATGTAGGTTTTGAAAGACCTTAAACATCAGGAGGTTAAGGAAATGGATATGGAGAAGTATGTTAAGGGAGAAACTAGCTAGCAAGTGAGACAGGTTAATATTGACACTAAGGGAAATGGAAATGAGAATACAAATAAGGGATCTGTTTTGGTAAAAATGCTTGAAGACTTAGAGAATGTTAAGAGTGATACCTACCTCACTAAGAGTACCATTCAATTTATTCTTAATGAATGACACTCAATGAAAATGAAATTGAAAGACATGGCACAGATTCTCAGTAGCGAAATGTTGAGGTTCTTAAGGAAAAGTGCAAGGGTTTGGACAGTGAAGTGGAGTAGTTGAAGGTCATGTTTCAAAATTACACTAATTGGAGCATTTTGAATGTCAAGACAACAATCCAACACCTTCATACCACAGCCCAAATTTCCAACATCTATAGGCAATGGGTGAGGATTATGAGACATTGAAGAAATGGAAGGTTGGGGTACACAGTGGATACATAAATTGGGCACTTCTATCGAGACCTTGGCTAAAGAATGGGCCACATTGTTGGCTAATTTTGAGAAGAAGGATGAATGACTGGAGCTATTGATTTGTTGGTTTTTGGTTGTTGATTCTCAAGTGTAATATCCTATTAGTTTACTTGTTGTTAGTTTGCTTTTAATTTTGTGGAACCCTATTGTTATTTTTGATGTTATATAATTGAATATTTTCTCTATATAGAGCTTTTTACTATATGGGGTAGGGTCCCCTCAACCCTCTTTACCCAATATAAAGAAACAAAATATTCAATGACATCAAAGAGAAAATATTTAAGTAAAATAACATATTCATATAGTAGGTCAATATTCCCTTTACTTTATGTATTTATCTTTCTCAACAAAAGAATATATAATCAACAAAATTATCAATCTAAAAGCTTATATTTTAGAATAAAATTGCAAAATACAAACTTATATAAAAATTGGTAAAAATATGTCAAAAAATCAATCAAGAATCCTATTAATCTACAACATATCATTATTATTTAAAATAATTGGAAAAAATATGTAGAGAAAAATAGAGGAGTAAAGCATTATTTCTATATCATTACTATCTCTATATCAAAAATATATTGCATGAGATATCATTACATCCATCTAGTTCCATCCAAGGGATAAGGGCTAGTTATTCTAAATATAGGCCTAGGAGGGGAAGTTCAATTTTCCATGCACACATCTATTTACATATTTTACATCTAGCTATTTCTCACTATCACGTGCATCGCACACAAGAGCCACTTATGACATGATTCTACACACACACACACACAGAAATACATGGAATCGAAATGTAGTGCAACTCCCGAGATCATATGTTCACTCAGTCAAGTGACCACTGGGGTCAATCCGACTCCCCATTTGCATCTTTTTATTTTTAGGATTTGATGTATTTTGGGGATTTACAGGTGATATATTTATTGTAGGTTATCGGTGACATCGGTGATCACTGTGCGACATTATATCGATACACAACAAGGTATTGGGAAAATTAAAGAACCCCGTGAAATTCATTTTCTAAGCTCCCGCTAGACCACGGAGCCCAAAGAGGGATCCTAGCGCCCAGTGCCACAAGATCGCTCTAGGTGCCCTAGTTCAAGATTCTCTGCATTCCTACATTTTTATGGGTTCGGATACAACATCATGTGTTTCATGTTTAAGAATCTTCCACCTTTGCAAACTACTAGGAATATCATGAAATTAGATAAGTATTCTAACTCTCCATTACACTTAGGGTTTCATTTACTTTGCTTATTTCTTGTGTCACGTCATATACTTTAATGCTTTATTTATTGTTGTGACTATGAAATAGCCTCTATAGGGTTTAGAAAAATATTATTTTTGTTAAATAATTTGGTGAACCCATCCATTTCCACACTACTTTAATGATAATGTATCAAAATATTGCTCCTACTTCTGAATCTATGAATCGGTCTTCTTATCATTCTTTTAATCTAACCAAGATTTCTTGCATTGTTACTTCTACTGCTGATTTCTTACAAGTCCATACTCAACATCCTCCTCTCTTCATTAATCATATAGCCAATCCAATTGTCAATGTTGTTCTTCTTGCTCATCACACTTGCCCTCTTATGGCTTGGCCGACCTATATTGCACCACCTATTACTCCTATAATTCCTACAACTTCTAATAATGGGTATGCCATTATTAAACAACTTAAGAATACACTAGCTAAATTCTCTCTTTATAATCTCTTGAGAAATGCACATGACTTTTGTAATACATTAGAGGTCGCCCTTCGTTCTATACACATTGAGAGTGCTAATTCACCAGTTTCTTTCACACATCTTATTCAATCTCTCAAAAATATACCGCATGCTATATCATTTAATGATGAGGACATACCTCCATCTACTATTTACGATCCATGTGCTCCATTGCTTATCATTGCTATTATCGGTAAAGCTTGTCTCAAACGATTACTCATTGATAATGGATCCATTATAAATCTATGTGCTCATTCTCTTCTTAAGAAAATTGGTATTCCCAATAATCTAATTGCTAAGAACTCTACTCTCATTTAAGGCTATGATTCCACTACTTGCACATGTTTGGGTAATGTTACTCTACCCATCCAAGTTGGCCCTAAGATTGTACCTACATTGTTCTTTTTTATCGAGGCCTCCTTCTAATTCAATATCTTACTAGGTAGACCATGGATTCATGCCATGCATGCAGTACCTTCTACAATTCATCGATGTCTCAAATTATTACATGATGGTTACAAGAATACAATTTCTGCAGATCCTGACCCATTCAAGTATTGTTAGATAGACCCTACTACTGCTATACCTATCCCTCCATCACAACCTATCCCATTCAAAATTCTTGATACATATGATGTTTTCCAGCCCAAGACTATGCTATCCACATCTACAAGCATACCATCCATTCTTACCCATATTACTGATATTATGTCACCCACTCCAACTACCTCTACCACCACTATTGTTATGCCTGCCATAGAGGCTATCACTACTACAACCCGACCCTAATTATATCATTTCTACTCGATCTATTTCTCATACAAGATTACATCAACACTGATGACTCGATGATGATGAGGTTGATATTGTCCAAATTATTGATGATAAATTATGTAGCCTTAACTTTAATCCTATCGACATTGATGACTCATATTTCGATGATACTTTTGTTGCGGTTGGCCCTGGTGAATATCAATTCAAGAAGCCTCCCCATGTTACTAATGCTATAGTTCTTTATCGAGGGTCTATCCATACATTGGACATCGTTCAACCTTCATTATCTTCTCATGAGAAACCCACAACAATGCTTCCTCCTTTTACATGCACTCTTTTTATGAATAATTCTTTTTGGCACCATATTCCATTTGATCCTACTTGCTCGATACTATATACATGCATGATGGCTTGGCTCGGTTAGGATTCACATTGAATGATCTTATTCCTCCACCTCATTCTCCTCATCTCTACCATGGATGTATCCACATCAACTCTTTACTTATGGTCTTCGCATATTCCATCTTTCAGTCTTTCTTATATGCATTTCTCATACTTCTCTACTCACACTTGGGAAGTCTTGGCTTGACTATATTGGAGTAACTCTAGATCCTGATCATATTCATATCTCATTCCCTATGCCTTTTGGCCCTATTTCTATTTGCAATGAATCATTTCCTAGCTATTCTCCAAATCTGTCCCACTAAATACGCACATGGTTGTTAAAAGCCACCTCTCATCGATGAAGAGTATGCTATGGGCATGTATAATTTGTGTCGCAATGAATCCTTATATGATCCACCTCATACTATTGCTTGTCAAGTCTCCAATGCTGCTCCATTTGGTTTTGATCTTCATGATGATGACCTATTAGACGATATAACTTGATTCTTTTCATACTTATACACTCGGGAGAACCATGCTTATTTCCCCCCCCTTCTAGGACCATTAGGTGTCTATCACTTTTATTATCACACTACAAGCTTCCTACTTCACATCTCAAGAAAGTCATCTGACACAATTTGATACACTATTTGTATCATCATTACCCTATGGTGCACTCTTTTTGTTATAGTTTAAACTTGACTATTGAGGGCATACTACATACATGAACCTCACACACTACACATTTCACACTATACGCATCTACGACATCTTCTTCTCACATCTACTATTACAACTCATACACACTTTGTGCTCTATACACCTTTCTTACATCTACTACTACATATTCTACACATTTTTACACTAGGAAAATTCAACCTACATCTTTATAGAACCTCATACAACACACTATACAATTTCAACTTGCATCATCCTAGCACATTCTATATTATTCTATATTCTACGATTCATGATTAAACCTTTCTAACAAACACATCACTAACTATGACACACTATAGTTGTATGGTTCATGCTCGATTGCTGAGGGTCTAAGTCAGAATTGAACCTCACCTCAATCACAACATTCTACATCTTGCACTTGGTATTCATCATCAATATTTCTAGCACCTACTACACATCATTCTACATTTCAAGGATCAATATTTCTAGCATCTCATTCACACCTTTCTACAATCAATTCTTCTAATGTCTCATTCAATATTTCTAGCTTACACATCACATTACACCATTCTACAATACACAATCCATGCTATATTGATCGAATATTTATAGCACACACTTCGTTCAAACCATTTCCTGATGATACACTCTTGTTTTATGGTTCATTCTCGATCTTTGGGGTCATCTATGTATGAACCTAATTTCACTCATGCCTACATACATACTCGAGGGGCACGTAGATCCCATCAAACTCACATTGCATACCATTCCATCACACTCATTCACAATATATTACATATCTTGGTTGCACATTGTTCTTACTTGCTTATACTCACATGTTACACTTTTCTTACTATGTTAGATAGATACATTATATGTCATTATTTTTCTATATACACATGTGTGTTCACTTGCCTTCTAGTTGTGATCATAGACTTTACATAGATCATTACACACAACATGGATGCTTGGTATTGTACCTTTTACCAGTCCCATAGTAGGATCCTAGGGGCATCCACTTTCGTACACATTACAAGTGTTATTGTTTCATTCTATACTACTTCCTATTTACTAGCACACTACTATATCAGATCATACATACTTTTGACATACTTTATATCTTTCTAACATGCTAATGGGTGCTTCATGTGCAACATTTTCCTTGTAGGAACTATTTTCCACCATGGTTGTCTGATGATTTGTTTACTTTTATTGATGATATATGATAGAATTACTAATTTTGGATGACGATTATTTATATATATATATATATATATATATATATAACTCGATGTTTTAATACATCCATAAGACTAGCGAGGTATTCTGTTTGTGTTGCAGGGACATTTTATCACATACATCAAAAGGGGATAGGGGACCAACCATGGAAGGATGTCAGGTGTTGTGCAACATGGACAAAATTTGACAACTTGTGTAATGTTATGTTGTGTTGTTGCATGATTTGTTAGGAGGTTCCCATAGGGGGTTAACCTCATTTATGTGGCCATGGGTGTAATGTGTTTCCTTTATTTTAATTTTTAATTGTTTGAATTTGTTGTGCATGTGTTTAATTATTTGGGAAATATTGTTACTTTATTAACACTTGCTAATGTATCTTAATTAACTAGTTTAGCTTAAATTTAAATTAAAAGGGAAGATATGACATGTGGGCAATAAATTGGGTAGATAGTCCTTGTTTTGGTGCATGATGTGAATTGAATTAAATGCATTTTGGTGGTGTGTACTCCACCATCCTTTCCAAATTCGAATTTTGCCTTGTTGGCCACTTTTAGAGACTTGAGGGACAAGTTAACCTTGTCCTTCACATCTCAAACTCTCCTACCAACCCTACTTATGAAGTATGGGACATATTTTGACCATTTTAATGCATTTTTGAGTATAAAAAGGGTAAATTAATGGGGAGTTATTTCCCACTTACCCACTCTTAGGCTTACCTTGCACTTTAACCTGATTTTTCACATATTTAACACACTAAAATTTTCCTAAAAACAAAACCATTAGATAGGAAATTTCTTCCCCTTTCCAATGATATAAATAAGTCCTTCTAACTCCCTATAATTCTCAAGTTATGGGCCGGCGGGCCTTGGGAAGAAAATTTTCCCAAGGGCGGGCCTGCAGGCCTGGGGAAGAAATTTTGCCCTTAGCGCCCTTGGGTGAAAATCACATTTCACTTCCACGCACCGCGCGTGCCCTGCGGCGGGGTGGGGTGGGAAGAAAATTTTTTCCCATGTGTGGGCCGCGAGGGCGGGAAGAATTTTAGCGCTGCCCCCACATGCCCGCGAGCCCATAAGGGACACATGTCAGCATTTCCAAGCCTCGGCGGGAAGTCGGGCCACGGAAGGACTTAAGACATTAAGTCTTTTTGCCGAAAGTGTTAAGGGATCAAAATGATCCGCGCGCCTCATTTGTTGCACACAAGGCCACGTGCCAAGCCCATATTCGTGTGGATAAACGGACTTGCGGGAAAACTTAAGAATTAAATACCTTTGTGATACAAAGGTATAAAGGATAGAATTAACCCGCACCTCTGCCAATACTAGATGATGCCACATGTCAGGTTCTCATTGGTGGGGGCAACGGGTGGTAGAGAGAACTTTTAAATTTTTTCCAAAAGAATTTTGAGACGTTAAGGTTGAGAGATCAACCGCTCCCCTGCCATTGTCTCATGAAGCCACATGTCAGCCAATCATTGGTTGTGGGGAGGTGGGCTGGTGGAGAAACTTTTAGAAATTTTCCTAAAAATTTTAAAAGCTAAGTTTTAGAATGTGGACCCACATGCCCATGGAAGTACTTTTTCCAAGGCAAGGGTAGGATGCGGGGCCATAGAGAAAAGTAGGAATTTTTTCCAAATTTTTATTTGAAAGCGTTAAGGCTAAAAATATCTGCTCCTCCGCCAACACCTCGTGAAGCCACGTGGCAAAGACTTTGATTAGGCTCTGGGTCGGCGGGCTACGAGGAAAACTTAAATTTTTTTCCAAATTTATTTTTCTAAGCATGTGAAAGGTTAAAATCGATCCGAGCATCTGCCGATGCCCAACAAAGCCACGTGTTGATCAAGGATTGGCTACGGGGCGGCGGGGCCATGGAGGAAAAATTGCCAAATAAATTTTTTTGGACTTAGATCATTTTAGACAAAATGAAGGCTTGCGGGTCAACGGAGCGGCGGGAAACTTCATGACTTTGTGATTTTTGGCAAAAAGCAAAAAAGGAAAGTTTTAGCCCGTGGGTCCGCCCAAGAATATTTTATTCACTTAAATTTGACAGTTAGATTTTTTTTTTGAAGCCAAACAAAGTAAAACTTCAGAAGGCCATAACTTTTGACTGGGGACTTGGTTATGGGAAAACGAGGACTTTTTGGAAAGCTCTCAAGCCCTCTTTTCTCAGGAAGCATAAAATTTTAATTTTGATAAAGTTTGAAGGGTAAATTTTGAGAAAACGTTCTGCAGGCTTCTAAAATGTGAACTGGTGTTTTTAACTTATAAAATTTTGTTCAATTTCAACATTCTTTCTTTCTCAACATGTCAAAAGACATGGAGGATTGCACTTGGAGGAATTTAGGTTGGATTGTGAGGGTTAACTTGTTTGATTGATTTGCAATTCCAAATTACCAATTTTTATACAGCAAGATGTCTATAATTTTGCCTTTGCCCAATTTGAAAGATTCTATAATAATTTCTTAAGTGTTAAGGTCTAATTGAGATTGTTTCAATCATATTAGGTTCAATTTGTCATTTCATTTGTCTTCTATAGTTGGCAGAGTCATCCTGTACATTTTCTAATTAATATTTTGTAGCTTTGAAAGCATCTAACAAAGATCAAATTCGGAAAGATCTATTTTCCATTTATCATCTTCTAAGTATTAGAATTCATTCCAGATCTAATCTAACACATTAAGTTGATTCAAATCAAAGTATTCAAATGCCAGATTATGATTCTGATTTCTAAAACATTCATTTCTAAAGAACAGAGCATTATGACATTTCTCCATACGTATTCACCTTTTTCATCTTTCCAATCAAAATTTCAAAATACATTCAACAATCCGATTTCAATACCTAATAATGTCATTTGAGAAAATTAATACAATCTTTTATTGATTCAAGAAAGATACCTTTACACTTCTTCTTTCATTCCTCGAATACAACGACCAGAATTACAATTTCTTTCACATTCTTTCAAAGCAGAATACGAGTACATTTCTTTCACATTTTGAATTACAACTTTCATAGCCAATACAAAAAACATCTTTCCATCACAAATAATGTACAAGGTCCTCCACCTCAAAGTGGGAAAAGGTTACAATACGAAATATTCTCAAGGAGGACATTTAAGTACCAAATGTTTATCTTACGCCTAAGATACCCTCCAAATCCTCCAGTTTTCTTTACTTGTTTGATCATCCAACAAACAATCTTATCATCATGCTAGAGTAAGGTGATTTTTAAATTTTTTCCACAACACACATGTATTTCACTATCAAAACAAAACTAAAGCTCTTATGATAAAAACAAATTTCCTCATGCAAGCAAAAGCAAGCCACTATGCCTCCCAAACTATCACAAGGATAAGATCTTGTGTGATTCAAAAATTTTCAATGTAAGATTACAATGGGAACAAGAAAATTTATTTATGCCTCCTATAGACATTGAGAATTAAAGCCCACACACAAGACACAATTTTTCTCAAAATCAAACAAGAGCATTTTAAGATTAACTCAAATTTTATTAAATGCATCAAAGGAAATTTTTTTAGAATAATCTTAAGAGCTTAGCAAAAGAATTCACCCCAAAAGAAGTATGCAAAAGTAAAGCAACCAAAAGAGTGTAACCCCAAACAATAAAATGAATTCTATATAAAGGGGGAAGAGAGGAGGATGAGGTGGATCTTTGTAGGATGCACTCACACATCCTCAACTCCAACTCACAAGAACCACCTTGATATGATCAAATTTACGCAAAAGAAATAAACAGGGTTCCTCGGATGATTTCTCGGAAAGATGGGCTCTATCAAACTTTTCTTCTTAGAAATTAACTCCTGAACTCTAACACTCCAACCCTTTTCATGACAAATTCATGCAATTTAAAACATTTCATTTACAACAGAGTTTTCCCCCAAAGCCAAAAAAATTCAAAGCACCATTGCTTATTACAACTTTGATCATGATTCCCGAATCATATTTATAAAAAAGTTGTTAGGTTCTTAGAGGAAAATCTCTTCAAATATTTCTAGCATTCAATTCTTCACCACTCCAATAATTAAATCACTCTTCACTTCACGCGCCACAATGATTACTTCCTCTAATTTGTCAATCTAGTTTCTTACACATGCCAAGGAAGAAAAGATTGGAAAATCAGATCGAATCGATAGTTAGATCACATCTTAATGGTAAAAGACGTTTTCAGATCTTCCCCACCAAATCAAGACATCATTTGGTTTCTTGCGTGCGAAGGAAAGAAAGATTAGAAAATTAGATCAAATCCGACAAATCAAATCAATGTCTTCACAGATTACATCTTAATTTGTTTTATCATGCTTAAGATCTTCCCACCATTGTTTTTAGATCTTCCTCTTCAAAAATGAAACTGCAAATCCACAAACTAAGATAAGATCTGTGTGATTCAAAAAGATTTCAAATGTAAGATTACAATGGGAACAAGAAAATTTATTTATAGACACAAAATCAAGATATCAAATTGATTTTCCTCTTCATTTGACGTGTAGGAGAATCCAAGAAATGATAAAAAACCATAAAAAATTAGCATCCCTAGGAGATTTGGAGCAAAAATGGTTGAAAATCAGATATAGATGCACGGAAGAAAGTTGATTTCCCTTTTGAATTTGGACCATCCACGTGGGAGATCCGAGTTAAGACGGGCCTGGGGGTTCCTTTTTACCTTTTACACCTTTTGGGAAAAAATGCAAAATTTCTCAATTTTCTCCGCCCCTCTACCTTTGAAGAACGAGCTTGACACATGTCCCAATGTGGGTCCCAGGAGGAACCGTGGCTCGATTATCTATTTTACCTCTTTTTTTGGAGAAAGGAAAATCTTCCAAATCTTCCTGTTGTTCCACCCTTCCACATTTAGTTTTTGATGTGGGTCCCAAGGTGGAACCACGCTTCCTTTACACTTGAAGCCCCTTTTTCACAAAAGCAAAAGTTTTCAAATTTCCCCAAAAGTCCGCACCTACGCAAATGTTGTTGATGAAGGAAGTTTTTACTATTCTCTGTCGGGCTTGTGGGTCATTTTGATGACTTTAATCTTTTTGATAATAAGAGGAAAAAAATCCATGTTTCCTCGATGGCCCGCCTCCACGCTTTTGACTTTTTAAATTGCCATGTGTCTCAATGGCGCATTTTGAGATGGTCTGAAAAGTAGAGACCCCAAACAAGCATGGGATCAACACATGTCTCAGTCCGACAGAGTCTGTTAAAAAGTTTAAAAGTTCAAATAAAGGCATCATGTGTCCAAGGTCCAAGATAGTCTTCTTCGGTTGTTGAAAAGTCCAAGAGAAAGGTAGAGTGAGAAGAAGCCTCCAAGTGTCCTCCTGACGCTTCTTCAAAATAAAACTCAAGGGCTGGTCCCCAAACATGCACGGTCCCTCCATGTGTCTTAGGCCTTTTAGGAAGTTGCTTGAAAAGTATAAGTAAAGGAAGGCCTGGACGAAACCTCCACGTGTCTTTATGGTGCAAATTCAAGATGGTCCCCAGAGCGAAGACTCTGAATGAGCGTGGGCTCACCATGTGTCCTTGGCCTTAAAAAAATTCTTTAAAATTTTAAGTATAGAGCGGAACTGCGAAGCCTCCACTGTACCTCTGTCGCATTTGTTCGGTGGGACCACGAGGTAGATCTTCAAATGAGCACCAGCCCACCACATGTCCACGACCCACCAAAAAATACCAACTACATGAAATTTTATTCTAAGTTTGGGAAAAGTAGTGGAATCCTCCACGTGTCCCCCTGCGCAACTCTAAGGCCAAACCAAAAGGTGAGTCTTTAAACGAGTGTCATTCCTCCACGTGGACAAGTTTTGGGTTGAAATGATCCATAAAGTTTTAAAGTGCCCCACCAAGCCACATCCAACCAAAAAGGGCCATGTTTCCACTAATGTAAAGATGTAAATTTGATGGGAGAAACACACTCGTAAAACCGTAAAAATGTAGGGAAACCATCGTTTGATCCCTGGAGATGAAATTTTCTCCAAGGACAAAGAATTTTGAAATGTTGTAAGGTTAAAACATGATCCTCCGAGCTACATTTAGTCGCATTTCCTCGATATTTGGGAAAAAATGGTGGGGATGACAACACATGATCATGCGGAAAATGGAAGGAAAGGAACAACCTAGTTTTACGCCTAATTGATGACACCTTCAGATGGAAAGAGAAACGAAAAACAAATTCTAGATTTTTAAGTGATCTTCGACCAAGGAAGGACTAATCATGGCAACCAAATGGAGGAAAAATTATTCAAGTACCAACATGGGGAGATAAAAAATGTGACAGAGGCTGCAAACTAAGGGATTTTAATGGAAAACGGGGCGAGACTAATTTGAGCACTAATAGTGTACAAGTTAGAATGTCATGTGGGCATGCCATAAGTCTTATATGTGCATTTAATTGCTTTGTGTTTGGTGTTTGAATTGTGTGTTGGAATGGAGGGATGATGAAGTGACATCCTACATGGAGCCACCTCATCATCCTCACATCCCTTTTCTATTTATTGGATGAATTTGATGGATTTTGGGTTACTTGCCTTATTTGCTTCTCTTGCATTTTTAAAATTTAGTCTTGGTTTTCATACTTGGAGTTTATTTTGGAGTTGCATCTTGGATTGAGCTTGGTGTGAAGGATTCAAAGCTTGTAGAGTAAAGAAATTGGAAGCTTGATGGAGAGGTAGGATCTCCTCTTATTGTCATTTTTGTATTAATGTATTTGGATGTAGAAATTGTGCTTGTTGAATATTTTATGAGTGTTGTGGATATGTTTGATTGTGGATGGGTAGCTTGCCTTAAGTTGGGTGTGGGAGATGGATTTATGGGACCATTGGGGAGGGAAAAGGGAGATGTGAGACATGTATTTTGGAGGGAGTGTGAGTTTGAGTTCCACCTATGGGGAGTGAAAAGGATAACATGGATATATCTTACGATACATGCACGTGTAGATATAAGGATTTGATTATGTTTTGAGTTGTGCACATGAAATTTTTGGGGTGGAACTCCTACATCAAATGGGAGACAAAAGGAGGTGGTGCCCATATTCCATTACTCCTTTTTGGCTTATTGTTGTCAAGCCTTTGTGCTTGTTGGGAAAGTTGTAATGTTGTTTGAATGTGTTATTTGATTGTGTTATTTTGTGGAATATTTGTTGTGGAAGCCTCTTGTAAAAGTTGTCAAATGTTGCATAATACCCCATATTGTTCTTTGGTTGGGGCTCGGGGCCAATAAGGGGATGAATTATCCTCTTATTGGATTATAGGTTGGGCGGAGAGTGTCACCTATACCCCTTTATTTGTATTGTGATTCAAGATTTGAAGAGTTGAAGGATGCAAGTTTGAAAGCTATAAAAGTTGGGAGATGACCTTGAAAGAAGATTTGTGTTTTGAGCTTGTTGGAAGAACCTCTATGTTGTAAAATTTATTATTGTTCCCACTTAGAGTGGAATATTGTAACTCTTGTATATTTAAAAGAAAGCTTGTACATTCATTTACTCAAATTTGAAGTATTATAGTTAAAGGAGAAAAGTCTAAGTTGTATATTGGTTGAATGAAACCTTCTTAAAATTGTATGCTATTCAAAGTTGCAATATGTGCATTGTTTGGAAAGGAGAAATGTTGTTGTAAAGAAAGAATTGTTAAAATCTTGATTATATTGTGGGAAAGCTTAAAAAAATAGAGATTTGATTAAGTTAGTTTTATCTTGCCTTTTTATTCAATTTGTATATGTGAAAAGTAATGGATTTATAGTTGATTCTATACTCAAATTTTACATTGTATTGCAAAAAGAGAAATAGATAAATGAGCCTATTTAAGTTTATTCTTCCTTTATTTCTCTCTAAACTAAATAGTGAAAGAAACTATGTGAGTTGAAAATTTTATTCAAATTTTAGACGAAGTTACAAAAATTAAAATTACATATTTAGTGTTTTTAAAACAAACAAATACTCTCCATTCTTTTCTTGATTGAAGGAAATTAAAAAAATAAAATTATAAACAATTATAATGATATATATATATATATATATTCATTTATTAAATAAATTAGATAAAATGAAAACAAGATATATATATATATATATATATATATATATATATATATATATATATATAAATAAAAGTTAATAAACATTATATATATATATATATTGTTTATTAACTTATATGAGTGTGAGATTGAGTTCCACCTATGGGGAGTGAAAATGATAACATGGAAATATTTTGCATACTTGCAAGTGTAGATATAAGGGTCTGATTATGTTTTGAGTTGTGCACATGGAGGCTTTTGGGGTGAAACTCATAAATCAATTGGGAGACAAAAGGAGGTGGTGCCCATATTCCATTGCTCCTTGTTGGATTGTTGTTGTCAAGCCTTTGTGCTTGTTGGGAAAGTTGTAATATTTTTTGAATGTGTTATTTTGTAAAATGATTGTTGTGGAAGCCTCTTGTAAAAGTTCTCAAATGTTCCATAATACACCATATTATTCTTAGGTCGGGGCTCAGGGGGCAATAAGGGGATGACTTCTCCTCTTATTGGATTATAGGTTGGGTGGAGAGCATCGCTTAAACCCCTTTATTTGTATTGTGATTCAAGAATTGAAGAGTTGAAGGATGCAAGCTTGAAAGATATAAAAGTTAGGAGATGACCTTGAAAGAAGAATTGTGTTTTGAGCTTGTTGGAAGAACCTCCATGTTGTAAAATTTATTATTGTTCTCACTTGGAGTGAAATATTGTAACTATTGTATATTAAAAGAAATCTTGTACACTCATTTACTCAAATTTGAAAGTATTATAGTTAAAGGAGAAAAGTCTAATTTGTATATTGGTTGAATGAAACCTTCCTAAAATTGTATACTATTCAAAGTTGCAATATGTGCATTGTTTGGAAAGGAGAAATGTTGTTGTAAAGAAAGAATTGTTAAAATCTTGATTGTATTGTGGGAAAGCTTAAAAAAAAAAAAGAGATTTGATTAAGTTAGTTTTATCTTGCCTTTTTCTTCAATTTGTATATGTGAAAAGGAATGGATTTATAGTGATGCTATACTCAAATTTTACATTGTATTGCAAAAGAGAAAATAGATAAATGAGTCTATTTAAGTATATTCTTCCTTTATTTCTCTCGATACTAAATAGTGAAAGAAACTATATGAGTTGAAAATTTTATTCAAATTTTAGACAAAAGTTACAAAAAGTAAAATTACATATTTAGTGTTTTTAAAACAAACAAATACTCTCCTTCTTTGTTTGCAAGGAAATTTAAAAAAAGTATAGTATAAACAATTATAATGATAAATAATTATATAAATATATAAATATATATATATCTTGTTTTCATTTTATCTAATTTATTTAATAAATGAAATTGTAATATATATATATATAATAAACAATATATATATTTGTGAAAATGATAACATGGATATATTTTGCATACTTGCAAGTGTAGATATAAGGATTTGATTACTTTTTGAGTTGTGCACGAGGAGACTTTTGGGGTGGAACTCATAAATCAATTGGGAGACAAAAAGAGGTGGTGCCCATATTCCATTGCTCCTTGTTGGATTTTTGTTGTCAAGCGTTTGTGCTTGTTGGGAAAGTTGTAATATTTTTTGAATGTGTTATTTTGTAAAATGATTGTTGTGGAAGCCTCTTGTAAAAGTTCTCAAATGTTACATAATACCCCATATTATTCTTTAGTTGGGGCTCGGGGAAAATAAGGGGATGAATTATCCTCTTATTGGATTATAGGCTGAATAGAGAGCATCTCCTAAACCCATTTATTTGTATTGTGATTCAAGAATTGAAGAGTTGAAGGATGCAAGCTTGAAATCTATAAAAGTTAGGACATGACCTTGAAAGAAGATTTGTGTTTTGAGCTTTTTGGAAGAACCTCCATGATGTAAAATTTATTATTGTTCTCACTTAGAGTGAAATATTGTAACTATTGTATATTAAAAAGAAAGCTTGTACACTCATTTACTCAAATTTGAAAGTATTATAGCTAAAGGAGAAAATTCTAAGTTGTATATTGGTTGAATGAAACCTTCTTAAAATTGTATGCTATTCAAAGTTGCAATATGTGCATTGTTTGGAAAGGAGAAATGTTGTTGTAAAGAAAGAATTGTTAAAATCTTGATTGTATTGTGCGAAAGCTTAAAAAAAAAAGAGATCTTTGATTAAGTTAGTTTTATCTTGCCTTTTTATTCAAGTTGTATATGTGAAAAGGAATGGATTTATAGTTGATGCTATACTCAAATTTTACATTGTATTGCAAAAGAGAAAATAGATAAATGAGTCTATTTAAGTTTATTTTTCCTTTATTTCTCTCCAAACTAAATAGTGAAAGAAACTATGTGAGTTGAAAATTTTAGTCAAATTTTAGACAAAGTTACAAAAAGTAAAATTACAAATTTAGTGTTTTTAAAACAAACAAATACTCTCCGTTATTTGCTTGCAAGGAAATTTAAAAAAGAATAGTATAAACAATTATAATGATATATATATATATATATATATATATACTGAGTGTGAGATTGATTTCCACCTATGGGAGTGAAAAGGATAACATGGATATATTTTGCATACTTGCAAGTGTAGATATAAGGATTTGATTATTTTTTGAGTTGTGCACATGGAGGCTTTTGGGTGGAACTCCTACATCACTTGGGAGACAAAAAGAGGTGGTGCCCATATTCCATTGCTCCTTGTTGGCTTGTTGTTGTCAAGCCTTTGTGCTTGTTGGGAAAATTGTAATATTATTTGAATGTGTTATTTTGTAAAATGATTGTTGTGGAAGCCTCTTGTAAAAGTTCTCAAATATTACATAATACCCCATATTATTCTTTGGTTGGGGCTCGGGGCCATTAAGGGGATGAATTATCCTCTTATTGGATTATAGACTGGACGGAGAGCATCTCCTAAACCACTTTATTTGTATTGTGATTCAAGATTTGAAGAGTTGAAGGATGCAAGCTTGAAAGCTATAAAGTTAGGAGATGACCTTGAAAGAAGATTTGTGTTTTGAGCTTGTTGGAAGAACCTCCATGTTGTAAAATTTATTATTGTTCTCACTTAGAGTGAAATATTGTAACTATTGTATATTAAAAAGAAAGCTTGTACACTCATTTACTCAAACTTGAAAGTATTATAGTCAAAGGAGAAAATTCTAAGTTGTATATTGGTTGAATTAAACCTTCTTAAAATTTTATGCTATTAAAAGTTGCAAAAATGTGCATTTTTTTGGAAAGGAGAAATGTTTTTGTAAAGAAAGAATTGTTAAAATCTTGATTGTATTGTGGGAAATCTTAAAACAAAAGAGAGCTTTGATTAAGTTAGTTTTATCTTGCCTTTTTATTCAAGTTGTATATGTGAAAAGGAATGGATTTATAGTTGATGCTATACTCAAATTTTACATTGTATTATAAAGAGAAAATAGATAAATGAGTCTATTTAAGTTTATTCTTCCTTTATTTCTCTCCAAACTAAATAGTGAAAGAAGCTATGTGAGTTGAAAATTTTATTCAAATTTTAGACAAAGTTACAAAAAGTAAAATTACATATTTAGTGTTTTTAAAACAAACAAATACTCTCCCTTCTTTGATTACAAAATTTAAAAAATAATAGCATAAAAATTATAATGATATATATATATATATATATATATATATATATATATATATATATATATATATATATATGGGGTATATACACTCCCGTCCTACTATATATATATATATATATATATATATATATATATATATATATATATCGGAGTGTACCACCCCCCACCCCCCACTCCACTATAGTCATACCCCTACATTTTAAGGGCCGCGACCAACATTTCAATACCAGACGCACAACATTTAAACCACAACCAAATCAATTTAGGCCAAACTTGATGTAAATGCTTTTGCGTCACAACAATTTTTATATTTTATAATATTATATGTGTGTGTGTGTGTAGTCTCGATCTAACGAACAAGGTTTATTACCAAGTGTGTGTGTGTGTGTGTGTGTGTGTGTGTGTGTGCAAAATATAAATATAGGGTTTATTATTCATTATCCAAATGGGTATATATATAATGTGTATACAAGAAAAAATACTATATAAACACAAATAAATAAGGTCAAGTATTACCCACAAAGGAAATGGGTAGATCAATGATTTTGCTCAAAACTACAACAAAAATTGATCTTGCAAACCCTTTCCAATGGCCTCTATGGCTTCTCCTCCTTCTCCTCCTCCAAACCGGAAAATAAGAATGAGAAAATGCATGAGAAATTAAGGTAAAATGGAAATAAAATTAACTCATAAAGAAAGCTATGGCATCCTTGACCCAATGACTATGATAAGTTTAATCTAATGGCTCACAGATTAAACCCTTAAGTGTGTGGCATTTTGATAGGAATGGGAATTAAATTAAAAATGCATGGGTAATAGGGTGAAGGGGGCCACTTAGTGGCTAGACAAATTAGATAAAATTTTATAATAGGAAATAAAGTAAAATTGGTGCATGGTAATTAAATAAACTAATGGAACTTGGTAAATGCTTTAAACCGTAAATATTTTTAGGAAGTAAATTAATAATATTTAATTATTAATATAATTCCATCTTCTACAAGGTTGTGTAAAAACTTTAATCGAGGAATTTATTAATTTGTGGATATGTTTAACCTTGTAAACCCTTTTAAACAATAAAAATTAATTTACCATAATTGTAATGCCTACTACAAACAACCCACTTGAGACGCAAGAACAACCTAGAATAGTTAGGAAAATTATGGAATATTTTTTTTATAAGAAGAGTCTACAACTAGGTTACAAGGCAACAACTATCACTAATAGGTTCCGAAAAATTATAATCTACTAGAATATAATTTTCTTTTATTAAAAATTATTAGATGTCATAAGGTCCAAAATTTAGGGTTATAAGGTTCAATTAGGTTCGAAGGTAATTCTTCACCATACCCCTTTCTCTAACAGACTTAAAGTTTCAACTTAATTTTTCTCACACTTAACACATTCAAAAATTTCCTAAATTACTCCCATTTTATAGGAAATTTCCTCACCTTTTTAGTGATATAAATAAGTCCTCCTAACTCTTCATATTTTCGAGTTATGGGCTGGCGGGCCTTAGAGTAAAAATTTCCCAAGACCGGGCCTCGGGCCCATGGGTGAAAATTTTCCTAAAGTGTGGGTTAGCGGGCCGTAGGGATAATTTCGGAAATATTCTTGCCTGGGTTAAAAAAAAAACACATTTTCGCTTCCGTGGGTTTGCTGCAAGTCCACTAGGTACACGTGGCACTCCTAAGTCGGTGGGGGAAAAGCGGGCGAGTAGGACACATTTTGAAGATTCTCCCACACAGGGTGAGGAGCCAAATTTACGCCCGTGCTCTTGTGAGTCCATAGGGGACACGCGGAATCACCTAAGCCAATGTGAGGAAAGTGCGGTGGTGGGGAGAAAATTATCTAAACACCTCAAAGGGCTAATAAGATAACAAGGACCCGTGCCTCTGCCGACACCTCGCGATGCCACGTGGCGCTTGGATTAGGCTGCGGGCAGGCTGGAACGAAAAATTTGGAAAAGTTTCCCCAAATTTTTTGAAACGGAAAATAATTAAAGGGGACCCATTCCTCTACCGATGCCTCGTGATGCCATGTGGCATCACTTGATTGGTTGCAGGGCGGCGGGGAAAATTTGGAATTTTTCCCAAAATTTTCCGAAGCGCTAAGTTAAAAAGGGAGCCGCCACTCCACCGACACCTCGTGGTGCCACATGGCACCCTTTGATTGGCTACGGGCTGGCGGGAAAAATTTGAATTTTTTTCAAAATGTTCCAAAGCTCGAGGAAAAATTCAGACCCACTGCGGGCCGCCAAGGAAATTTTTCCCAATTTTGTTTTTTGACGCCAAATGAAGAAAAACTTAAGAAAGCCATAAATTTTGATAGAGAGATCGGTTTTGGGAAAACGATAACTTTCTGGAAATATCTCGATGCCCTCTTCACTCAAGAGATCATTAATTTTTGGTTTTGACAAAGTTTAATGGGTCAATTTTAAGAAAGCGGCCTACAAGGTTTCACAGTGTGAACTGGTAAATTTTAACTTGTGAGATTTATTCAATTTGATCTTCTTCCTCTCTCTACATGTCAATTAGACATGAGGTAATATTCTTAGGTGGATTTAAGAAGGATTCAAGATTCAATTTGTCTGATTGATTTGCAATTTGAACATTTTCATTTCTTGACAGCAAAACGACTGCAAAACGGTTTGAGCCCGATTTTTCCAAGTTTTGAAATATTTCCTTTAAGTGTCTTTGTCTAATTAAACTCATTTATACCTTGGCATGTTCAATTTTAATGTTTCATTGTTATTTCTTGCTTGTAGGTTCGAACTGTGCATTTTTGGTTTAGATAATTACCAGTTTGAAAGAACAAAACAAAGCGAAAATTTTTAAAGGATCTATTTAATTAATTTCCTTCTCCCAAGAGTGGAAATTCATTCTAATACTAGCCTAATACATTTAGTTGATTCAATCAAACCATCAACGGGATAAAATGCAAATTCTGATTTCCAATCTTAACATTTTCAAGGAGAACAGAGCATTATATTTTTCCTCACACACATTTCTTGTTTTAAACAAAGATTTCAAAATACAATAAATGATCAATTTCAATACAACAATACAAATTGAAAAAAGTAATGCAATCCTTTATCTATTCCAAAATGCAACAATAGAATCCTTTCTTCTTTTATTCCTTCCAAAACATCTATTATATACAAGACAAAATAATACATTTTCTTCTCACGTGTTTCACTTTTACCACTTTTCAAACAAGGATTTCATAGTGTATGCTAAACATATATTTCCAATGGAATAAAAAAATATGGACAAGAAAAAACCAATTTCTTTAATTTAAATGACTCTTACAACTTCCTTTCCATTTGGTTTCAAAATGCAATATACAAAAACACGTATCATTCTTTCACATTCTTTCCAAAACGAATACAGTATAACTCCTTTACATTCCAATATACAACTTACAATCAAGATCGACATATTTCCATTACAAACATTTAAAATTTCATCCACTTCAAGTGGGAAAGGTTACAATGAGATTTAATTTCACAAGGGACTCACAAATTGTCTTATCTTAGCTCCGAACAACAACATTTATACTCCTCATTCTTCCAATTTGATCACAACAGGAGTAGGGGAAAGTCAAAACTCTCCACCCAACTAAGAAATCTAATGAAGAGGAGAAGCCATCCTTCTTCATCGGCCCTCGAGCCCCAACCATAATGCAATAAAATATGTGATCCAACTCATGACAACAACAGCTTCCAAAATATACAAGCAATATTTTCATAAAGAAACACAGATCCAAAATAGAATGTAGTTTACAACTTAGGGTTCATTTTAAGATACCTCTTAGAAATCGGAGGTGGAAAATACTTGGTGAATATCCTTGGAATTGGTTTTGCGGAAGGCAATTTTTTTGGGGGTTTGGAAACAAAATTTTCACCTAATTTTTAAGAGGTGTGATAGAAGGTTGCAGATGCACGACAGAGATTTGTTATCACACATCAACAAGGTGGTTGACATGTGTCAACCACCTTGTGACATGTGACAACAAATATTCTATTCAATTATTTTCGTCATGCAGCCTTCTCCGCCTCTACTGGTCACACGACAACAAAATCTCCGTGTCGTGTGTCAACAAACTCTCTATCATGCGTCTACTTCCTCCACACTCCAAATCGACTTCAACAAACTCTCCATGTCACGCATCAATAAAATCTCCATGTCGGGCAAAACAAACTTTATGTTACACGTCTTTAGCCTCCACCCTCCCACACGCATCTCGTAGCCTCTACCCTCTTGTCGCGCATTTACGCA
The DNA here is from genome assembly GCA_018340775.1 of Taxus wallichiana var. yunnanensis. NCBI lineage: Eukaryota > Viridiplantae > Streptophyta > Pinopsida > Cupressales > Taxaceae > Taxus > Taxus wallichiana. Next base: position 804,851,473 of record CM031240.1, on the reverse strand, counting down.
TGTTTCTGATAAATACATATGCCCGCAGGTGGTATGAGTGATCTAGTAGTGTTCTACCTGGTGAATAATCTAGGATTATATAGGGGATAGTTTTAAGGGTAGATGAAGTCGACCCTAAAAAAAATTAAATTATAATTTTGAGGCGAAACAGTCACCGAATTCGTACACCGTGCTTGAGTAAATTCACCTTTTCAAATTTTTCAAAAATGGAATATTCGCCATATTACAAATATTTTCCACTAAAATTATTTCTCATTCTACAACTACATTAAAACATGACAAACAATGCAAAGGCTTCATCAAGCAAGCCAAATGAGCAAGATGCTATGGGGGATGCTGCTTATGCCTCGCATGAAAGGGGAAATGGGTATCACCACCCGAGAACAACCCACCAATATATATATATATATATATATATATATATATATATATATATATATATATATATATGAATATCATTCAAAACCTTGTCATGCCCTTATGCCTCCCCAGTACCCCCTTATTCCTAACATTCTCTTATGTCTCCCCAACCTCTTATGGCACCCCATAACGAATAAGAAATGCAATCTATTTCTTTGTAAGGTGCAACCAAAATCCCCACTCCCTCCACCCTTATACCTCCCTAAAACCACTTGTGCCTCCCAAAAAATAAACCCATAGTCTTCTCCTACACCATTCCTAGGCCATCTACCCAATAAACCACAATATATACCAAAACATTCACACAAGAACACACACACACACACACACACACACACACACACACACACACACACACACACACACACACACATAATAATAATAAGAGAATTTCAAGAGCCAAGCTCCTACCTCTCCATGATGGAGTTGTTCCAAGTTCTAAAACAACAAGTTTTATCCCAATGCAAGTAATCCAAAACAATGCTTGCAAAGCATCCAATAATCTTCCCAAAACTTCTCCAAGCAAGAGCTCCCAAAACAATAAGAAATTTTATCCTAAAATGAAGTCTCCAAAGTAAAGCAACCCAAAACAAGGCAAGCAATTCAATTTTATAGAAGAGGGAAGAGAAGAGGATGAGGAGGATCCATGTAGGATGCCACATCACACATCCTCACCCCAACCCCCAAAAGTTAACTTCATTCTCCAATGCATAATAAATAAGTGGGTGAATAATATGACAGTTTACTTACACACTCAAATCCAACCCACACCCCAAAGGACTAAAATTAAAACATGTAAGAAAAATGCAATTAAAACCTACAATTTGTCTTCCCAAAATGAATAATAAAAGTCTAATTTCAACTCCCCAACCATAGGTATGGTTGGTAAATAAATTTAATGGGTATGGGACAAGTTTAACTTGTCCCACAAGCCTCCAAAAATAGCCTCCAAGGATAATTTCAAATTTCTAAGAAAGTGGAGTGTTTCACACTCAAGAGTCAACTTACACATTAATTACAACACTTTAATTCAAAGCCAACAACTCTATTAATTACTTTCTTATGACATGTTTTAATTAATTAGCTTAACAACATGATTACCCACAATATTGACGCACCATTTATTAATTAATGAAGGGGGTGAAAGCATTACAAAATAAACACATGCAACCATAAAAATAGGAACCAAATAAAAGAAACACATAAAACCCTTGGTCACAATTAAAGGTGATCCCCACAACTGGGAATCCCTAACAAACACAAGCACACACAAACAAAATTAGTTGCCATGGTGACCTTGTTGAATTCATCTAGAATTCTAATGTTGTTGGTCTCGAATCCCGATGTTTGTTGTGATATTTTAAACGTGTAAAATACAAATACCTCCTTTGGCCTCGTGGCCATATCAAAAATCCAAATGAATATAAATATAATTAAAAATCCAAAATCATCTAGATATATGAATCACAACAACATCAAAGCAATCTAACAATATCATTTATAGTTTTATCAACAACTATATCATCATCCAATAATTTTCCATTTCTAGGTCTACTCACAACATCCATCGTATAACCATGTCCAACAATATATCATCATTAACATATAAAATGTCTCTAATAATCATCATGCAACATAACTGAATCAAGTCAACAATAATCCATGATCTAACATTTAACATCATACTATAATAAAGTCCATAATCATGTCCATAATATAATCAACAGTATCATGATTAGTATCAAAAGGATGTCAAAGGAAAGTGGGCACTACATCCCCCCCCATTAGACTTGACTTCCTCTTAGGAAGTCATGGGAACAAATGTGGAACCTAAACTCGTAATAAAGTAGGATCCTCCCATGTAGTTGTAGTCTCATCATATTTGTCCCACTCGCACCCGAACATGATCAACCTCTCTACCTCAAAGGCCGAGGGTCCTACGATCTAGGATACGAACGGGCTCCACCATCCCCTCGCCCCGATCCCGCACCTTATTGATGTCCAATCTAACACATGAGAAAGATATGAAACATATCTCCTAAGAACTTAAACATGAAACAAATCATGTATGCGATACGAGCTAGGTGGCAATGCTAGATGGCAGCCAAAGGCACGATACGTTCCAAGATCTCAAAGGGACCCAAGAATCTAGGATCTAACTTAGAACCTTTTCCATAATGGATAGAGCTCTTATGTGGCCTAACACGAAGAAACACCTTCATGCCCACATCAAAACTACGGTCGGTCTTATACTAATCTTGCATACTTCTTCTATCTCATCTCCGTGCTTCTTACAATCTATGTTTGATCAACACCACTTCTTCTCCCATGTCCTACAATAAGGTTGGTCGAAGAGAAATCCTATCCTCTAACTTGTCCCAACCGAGAGGTGTCCCGCACTCTCTACCATACAAATCTGAAAGGATCCATGCCTACAAAACTATGAAAACTATTATTGTAGGCAAACTCCACCAAGTACAGTACTCCTCCCATCTTGACTATCGATCCATCACATACATCCCGAGCATGTCCTCCAAAATATTAATCAAAAGCTCTATTTGTCCATATGTCTCGGGGTGATATACTATGCTGAAATTGATCTTCATCCCGAGGGCATGCTTTGCCGTATGGTAGTCTAAAAATGGGAAGTGTACAAAGGATTACGATCACTAATGATCTTTTGTGAAATCCCATGTAACCTGACAATCTCATCCAAGTATATCCGTGCCACACGCACTAGTTGTATAAGTGGTCTTCACCAGGGAAAAGTGAGCCACTTTTATCAATTTATCAACCGTGACCATGATGGAGTCGTGGTGATATCTCAACATCGAGCCCAACAATGAATTCCATGGAAATGGTGTCCCATTTCCACTCCGTATAACATGAGGAAAGAGAAGGCCGGGCCTAGATGCGATGCTCACCTTTCACTTTCGTGCACTCTAAACATCATGACACAAACCGGGTCACGTCTTTGTGAAGTCCTCTCACATGATACAACTATCTCAAAGTAGCATGCATCTTCTTCACCCTAGGATGGGCTGAATAGGGTGCACGATGTGCCTCTGCCAAGATTTCCTTCCTCAAGTCTCCATCTCTGGGAACATAAATCCAGCCTTTGTGCAGAAGACCATCTGCCTTTAAAGAAAAAAAAGGTCCACGCCATCAAACTTCCCTTCGAGGGGTCTATGAGACTCGATCCTCGCTCAAACTCAGTAATGTAGAAGCTATCAAGAGGAAGTTGTTTGAAGAATCCTTCTCTACAAATCAGCTCACCGAGGTGGCCATAGCCACATGTCCTGAGAGTGTCCGCCACCACATTCTCCTTACATTTCACATGCTCTATCTCCATATCATACTCACAAAGTAACTCCATGCAATGCTGCACAAGCATTGACATTGGGCTACGTGAAGAGGTGACAAAGAATCGGGTGATCTTTCCTAAGTGTGAATCTCTAACCAAGTAGAAAATTCCTCCATCGAACCAAAGCATGCAAAATTGCCACAAGCTCAAGATCATGAGTCGGGTAATTAAATTCATAATCTTTGAGTTTGCGAGACTCAAAAGCCACTACTCTACCCTCCTGCATTAATGCACCTCCAAGCCCTACTAAAGAAGCATCCGTGCAAACAAAAAACTCACCCTGTGGATCCAACACTACAAGAATAGGTGTTGTAGTGAGGCATTACTTTAGTGTGTATCTTGAAGGCCCGCTCACACCTATCCGACCAAACAAACTTCTTCCCTTTCCTTATAGGAAGTGATGGGGTGTGCAATCTAAGAGAAGTCTTGAACAAATATTCGATAGTAACCGGATAATCCCATGAATCACGTGCCTCGATCACGGTAGTGGGTCTTTGGCAATCCATAATAGCTCTAATCTTGGAAGGATCGATGACGATACCTTCCCCTAAAATGATATGGCCCAAATCTTTATACACCTCCGTCTGAAAGAATGCACACTTCTCCAAGTTTCAAAAAGCTACTACTCTCGAAGACATTGAAGAACTTGGTGAAGGTGCCCCTCGTGCTCCTCACGCATACGTGAGCAAATAAAATGTCATCAAGGAAGACAAGCATGAAGCGATCTAAGAATGTCCTAAATACCCCATTCATCAAACTCATAAATACTCACAGGGGCATTCGTCCCAACCAAAAGACACCAATGTGAACTCATAGTGGCCATATTTTTGTATGAAAGGAGGTCTTATGAATGTTTTCCTCTGAAATCCTCACTGATGGTAGCCTAACTTAAGATCAATCTTAGAGAAAACCGTGGCTCCTTTCATCTGATCAAACAAATCATCAATGCGTGGAAGGGGATAAAGATTCTTAATCATTACCTTATTCAGCTGGTGGTAATCAATAGACAACCATAAGGATCCATCCTTCTTCTTCACAAAAATCACCGGTGCTCCTAAGGGGATACATTAGGACGAATAAGGCCTTTCTCCAAAAGGCCCTCAAGATGTAACTTGAGTTCATAGAGCTCTAGTGTGGTCATTTGATAAGGTGCTTGTGAGATAGGCTCTACTCTCTAACCAGAGTCTATATGAAAATCAATCTCACTTGGGGGTGGTAACCCTGGTAGCTACCCCAGAAAGACATCTCAAAACTCTCTTAAAATGGGGTGATCATCTAGCGATGGTCCACTAGACCCATCCTCTGATCTGTCACTAACTGTAACAACATACATCTGGCAACCCAATCTTACACACCGCTTAAGCTACATAGCAAATATGGTATGAATAAAAACGGGTCTCCTAACCCCTGAAATCACCGACTCAACTCCCAAATCTTCTACACAAGATATAATCTTGTGGTAACAATCCACTCTAGCCTTTTGTGTAGACATCCAATCCATACCCAAGATGACTCCATAAGAGCCCAAAGGAAGGATACGAAGATCCGAGGTAGTGGTGAAAGGTCCCAAATCCACCACACACTCCTTAACTAAGGATTCTACAGAGATCTTGGCTCTTGAAGCCATCTCAACATCCCAACTATGACCCTACCTAATTACCACCAGCCTGCATCGCTCTACTAAAGATGGTGCAATGAAAGAATTAGAAGAACCAAAATCAAATAAGATGGAGGTAGGAATACCACCAATGCTACATATGGTCTCAATAATTGTACTCTGATGTTCTACCCGGTTCTTGACCACTGCATACATCTTATGACTACACCCCATATCACCAATAGTAGGCTCTGAGATCTATGTCTTACCCTTGTTATTAGGGTTCTATGGGTAGTCTCTCCAAAAATGTCTAGTAACACCACAACCAAAACAACCGCCTGATCCTCTCCCCTGTGTAGCAGGTCCAGTTGGTACTCTGGAGGTCTGTGGTGTGGATCTTGATGATCTGGATGTGGTCTACTAAGGTCTCTACTGCAAGATCCTACTGAGTGAGCTCTCTAGGCACCTGTGTCTTAATGGGACCCCTAGGAGGAGGCCCCATACTTCACCTCTCTGTGCATCAAATCTCTGTGGAGGTCTATAAGGTGGGCAAGATCTGCTGTTGCTACTATGGTCTAAAAGATGACTATGCTAAACCCTATCCACCACGAGGAAGAGGTACTAACCCCTCGATCGCTTGTCCCGCATTTCTTTGTATGCAGCTCTAGATTTGGTCTCTAGCCTGTTGGGTTTTTCTCCGAGTCTCCTCTACTATATAGGCTTTCTCAACGGCCTCTGATAATGTCTATGGACAATGGATCTGCACTACACCTCCAATGTTTAGATTTAGGCCCCAGATGAACCTGTGGATCTGCACTTGCTCATCTTGCATGTAACCAACATACTTATGAGTAGATCTAGAAATCTACTCTTGTACTCACCACCACTTTAAGAGATGCCTATCGGAGGTCATGGGAACTCATCTATCCGCTAATCTTGTATGAACCTCCATGACAAGTATCCATTCTGAAATGCTCCTCAAAGATATCCTGTAACCATCTCGGAATCAACATGGAGTTTCTACTCCTTTGTCCTCCACAAGACACCAACTCCATCCCTCAGTAGATGGATCGCAACACGAGCTTTTGTGTTGCTAGAACAAGGAAAAAGCTTGAAGCATCTTCTCAAGCTCACCAACCAGGCCTCTACCTGAAATCCACTTATGTCACTAGAATAATGTGATGGTTGAAGCTTCAGGATCTCCCTGATGTGATTTGCAGCTGTGGTCTGTTGACCTCTAGGTCTCTCCGCATTCTCATCCCTAAGCCTAGGACTCCAAGACCTCTCTCTATGTCCTAAAACTCGGTCACCCTGTCCCCTCTGTGGTGACTCTACCCTGGCTAACTCTGCATGGGAGTTCTCTCCTCCATGTTCCTCACTGGGTTGAGGAGATAAATGACCCTCAATGGAAGGGAGTCTATCATGTCTGGGCCGTATGTCCTCCTGCTGATCCTCCGCATAGAGCGACATTAACATCCCAAGAGTCTTCAAAATATGGGGTAGGATGGATGCTACAACATGATCTCGGTGGTGGTAAGTCTTGGTCTATGTGAAAAGACCACTCATCCCGTCTACGCCTCTGCATGCAGACCAAGGCAAGAATTAGTTCATTTTTCTAAGTTTTATTCAATTTCCATATTTACTAAAATATGTAATCTCTAACTAAGTTACTTTCTAGATTTAAAAGTGTTATAGGTTTAAGTTTCATGTCTCAATTTTTCTAGTGTGCCCAATGGTCCAAGATTTTGAACCACTGCTCTATACCAAGTGTAACGCCCGCTAAAAACAACCCACTTGAGACCCAAGAACAACCTAGGAATAGTTAGGAAAATTTGGAATAATTTTTTTATAAGAAGAGTCTACAACCAAGTTACAAGGCAACAATTATCACTAATAGGTTCTAGAACAATTGTAATCTAATAGAATATAAATTTTTTATTAACAATTGTTAGAGGTCATAAGGTCAAAAATTAGGGTTAGAAGGTTCGATTAGGTTTAGAGGGTAATTCGCACCATACCCCTTTCTCTAATAGGATTAAAGTTTCAACTTGATTTTTCTCAAACTTAATGCATTCAAAAATTTCATAAATTACTCCCATTGGATAGGAAATTTTCTCACCTTTCCATTGATATAAAGAATTCCTCCTAACTCATATTTTTTGAGTTATGGGCCGACATGCCTTGGGGTGAAAGTTTTCCCAAGAGCGGGCTTGGGGCCCAGAGGTGAAAATTTTCCCAAAGGGCGGGTTGGTGGGCCGCGGGGAGACTTTTTGAAATCTTCCCACGCGGGTTAAAAAAACACATTTGCACCCGTGCTCCCGGGTCTGCAAGTCAACTAGGGACACGTGGCACTCCCTAAGTCGGGCCACATGGGGAAAGCGAGGTGGTGGGAGATGTTTTGAAAATTCTCCCGCGTGGGGCAAGGAGAAAATTTGTGCCTACACTCCCGCGAGTCCGTAGGGGACACGTGGCATCACCTAATCTAATGCGGGAAATCTAGGTGGTGGGGAGAAAATTCACTTAATGCCTCGAAAGACTAAGAGGATAATAAGGACCCGTGCCTTTGCCGATACCTCACGATGCCACGTGGCAACTCCGGATTGGTTGTGGGCCGGGGGGCCGGTGGGGAAAATTTGGAAACGTTTCCCCAAATTTTTTGAAATGCAAAAGGAAAAAGGGGACCCGCTCCTCCTCCGATGCCTCGTGATGCCACATGACATCACTTGATTGGTCATGTGGGCCGACGGGAAAATTTAGAAAATTTTCCCAAAATTTTTCAGAAGCGCAGTTAAAAAGGGAGTTGCCTCTCCATTGACACCTCATGGTGCCATGTGGCACCCTCTGATTGGCTATGGTCTGGTGGGGTGGTGGAGAAAATTTGGAAACTTTTCCCAAATTTTTCCGAAGCTCCAAGGGAAAAATTCAGACCCGCGGGCCCGCCAAGGAAATTTTTCCCTTTTTTTTGACGTCAAGTGAAGAAAAACTTCAAAAGGCCATAAATTTTGTTAGAGAGCTTGGTTTTGGGAAAATGAGAACTTTCTGGAAATCTCTCAACACCCTCTTCACTCAAGAGATCATTAATTTTTGGTTTTGATAAAGTTTAAGGGGTCAATTTTAAGAAAATGGCTTGTAGACATTTATATTGCGAACTGGTAAATTTTAACTTGTGAGATTTATTCAATTTGATCTTCTTCCTCTCTCTACATGTCAATTAGACATGAGGGAATATTCTTAGGTGGATTTAAAGAAGGATTCAAGATTCAATTTGTTTGATTGATTTGCAATTTGAACATTTTCATTTCTTGACAACAAAACGACTGCAAAACAGTTTGAGCCCGATTTTGCCAAGTTTTGAAATATTTCCTTTAAGTGTCTTTGTCTAATTAAACTCATTTATACCTTGGCATATTCAATTTTAATGTTTCATTGTTATTTCTTACTTGTAGGTTCAGCATCAGGCATTTTTGGTTTATATAATTTCTAGTTTGAAAGAACAAAACAAAGGTAAAATTTTTAAAGGTTCTATTTAATTAATTTCCATCTCCCAAGAGTGAAATTCATTCTATACTAGCATAATACATTTATTTGATTCAATCAAACCATCAACGGGCTAAAATGCAAATTCGATTTCCAATCTTAACATTTTTCAAGGAGAACAGAGCATTATATTTTTCCTCACACACATTTCTTCTTTTCAACAAAGATTTCAAAATACAATAGATAATCAATTTCAATACAACAATACATATTGAAAAAAGCATTGCAATCCTTTATTGATTCCAAAATGCAACATTACAATCCTTTCTTCTTTTATTCCTTCTAAAACATATATTATATACAAGATAGAATAATACATTTTCTTCTCACGTGTTTCACTTTACCACTTTTAAAACATGGATTTCATAGTGTATGCTAAACACAAATTTCCAATGGAATAACAACATATGGACAAGACAAAACCACTTCCATTAATTTAAATGACTCTTACAACTTCCTTTCCATTTGGTTTCAAAATGCAACATACAAAAACATGTATCATTCTTTCACATTCTTTCCAAAATAGAATACAGAGTATAACTCCTTTACATTCCAATATACAACTTGCAATCAGTACAACATCTTTCCATTAAAAACATTTACAAGTTCATCCACTTCAAGTGGGAAAGGTTACAATGAGATTTCATTTCACAAGGGACTATCAAACTATCTTTTCTCAGCTCCAGAACAGCAACATGCATACTCCTCATTCTTCCAATTTGATCACAACAAGAGTAGGGGAAAGGAAATTCTCTCCACCCAACCAAGACATCCAATGAAGAGGAGAATCATCCTTCTTCATTGGCCCCCGAGCCCCAACCACAATGCAATAAAAGATGTGATCCAACTCATGGCAACAACAGGCTTCCACAAACATACAAGCAACATTTTCATAAAGAAACACAGTCCCAAAATAGAATGTAGTTTACAACTACATTAAAACATGACAAATAATACAAAGGCTTCATCAAGTAAGCCAAAGGAGCAAGAAGCTATGGGGGATGTTGCTTATGCCTCCCAAAGGGAAAAATGGGTATCACCACCTGAGAACAACCTGATTATATATATATATATATATATATATATATATATATATATATATATATATATATATATAAAATTCAAAACCCTCTCATGCCCTTATGCCTCCCCAAGCACCCCTTATTCCTCACATTTTCTTATGTCTCCCCAACCTCTTATGGTACCCCATAACGAGTAAGAAATGCAAGCTATTTTTGTAAGGTGGAACCCATATCCCCACTCCCTCCACCCTTTATACCTCCTTAAAACCACTTGTGCCTCCCACAAAATAACCCCATAGTCTTCTCCTACACCATTCCTATGCCATCTACCCAAAAACCCACAATATATACCAAAACATTCGCACAAGAACATTTACATATATATAAGAAGAGCATTTCAAGAGCCAAGCTTCTACCTCTCCATGATGGAGTTGTTCCAAGTTCCAAAACATCAAGATTTATCCCAATGCAAGAAATCTAAAATAGACAAGCACAAGCATGCAACAATCTTCCAAAAATTACTCCAAGCAAGAGCTCCCAAAACAACAAGATTTTTTTTCCCAAAATGAAGTCTCCAAAGTGAAGAAACCCAAAACAAGGCAAGTAATTCAAATTTTATAGAAGAGGGAAGAGAAGAGGATGAGGAGGATCCATGTAGGATACCACATCACACATCCTCAACCCCAACACCCAAAATTCAACTTCATTCTCCAATGCATAATAAATAAGTGGGTGAATAATATGACAATTTACTTACACACTCAAATCCAACCCACATCCCAAAGGACTGAAATTAAAACATGTAAGAAAAGTGCAATTAAAACCTACAATTTGTCTTCCCAAAATGCATAATAAAATTCTAATTTCAACTCCCCAACCATAGGTATGGTTGGTAAATAAATTTAAGGGGTATGGGACAAGTTTAACTTGTCCCACAAGCCTCCAAAACAGCCTCCAAGGACAAATTCGAATTTCTAAGAAAGTGGAGTGTTTCACACTCAAGAGTCAACTTACACATCACTTACACATTACTTACAACACTTTAATTCAAAGCCAACAACTCTATTAATTACTTTCTTATGACATGTTTTAATTAATTATCTTAACAACATGATTACCCACAATATTTACACACCATTTATTAATTAATGAAGGGGGTAAAAACATTACAAAACAAACACATGCAACTATAAACAAAAGGAACCAAATAAAAGAAACACATAAAACCCCTTGGTCACAATTAAAGGTGATCCCCCATGGGAATCCCTAACACACAAAACACACACAAACAAAATTAGTTGCCATGGTGACCTTGTTGAATTCATCTAGAATTCCAATGTTGTAGGTCTCCAATCCCCGATGTTTGTTGTGATAGTTTAAATGTGTAAAATACAAATACCTCCTTTGGCCTCATGGTTGCATCAAAAATCTAAATGAATATAAATATAATTAAAAATCTAAAATCATCTAGATATATGAATCACAACAACATCAAAGCAATCTAACAATATCATTTATAGTTTTATCAACAACTATATCATCATCCAATAATTTTCCATTTCTAGGTCTACTCACAATATCCAAATATCACAAGTCCGAATAACATCCATCATATAACCATGTCAAACAATATATCATCATCAACATATAAAATGTCTCTAATAATCATCATGCATTATAACTGAATCAAGTCAACAATAATCCATGATCTAACATTTAACTTCATACTATAATAAAGTCCATAATCATGTCCATAATATAATCAGTAGTATCATGATTAGTATCAAAAGGGTGTCAAAGGAAAGTGGGCACTACAATAATTTTACCTATCAAATTATTAGGTTTTATTTTGATTTGAGATTATAAAATTGTGGGTGTTACAAATTGCATAAAAATATATCTCAGTAACAAGTTTTGTTTTACCCTGTCATTTAGTAGTGAATGCCTTTCCTTCGTTTAAATCATTCATGGAAGACTTGTTTTGTTAGCATGAATCACCTACATACTTGTGTATGTGGCAGTAAATTCTACGTGGAGTGTTTCACAACTATGCCTAGTAATTTAGACTTACTGACCTTGACTTTACCTCGTATATTCCATTGGCATTTTATTTCAACACCTATTCTTTTCTTAAGTCCCAAATTCTTGTATTTGGTGAGTTTTATCAGTTGATGGGAAAGTTAACAAGATTTTCTCTACATTAAGCTATAACTAATCCCATTCATATTTTTTTGTCAATGTCCCACTTTCAAGATGTGCATGAAGTTTCAACTTCCCATAAAATGATCTATCTTTTTCTTTGATTTGTATCGAGTCTCACACTTTCCTCTCGAACTCATGACCACCATATTGGTCTCATGTTAGACTTGAATCCAAGCTCAATAATATCTTTCAAGACATACATGCCCAAAACGAATTGTTCACTCGTAGAACTACATTATTTTATTTTTTTAGTTTGGTGCAAAAATTGGCAAGTGGCATAAATTAAGGAGATGGACATTTGGATGGTGGGTCATGACGTTGCTTGGTAAGAATACAATATTGTACACGATGAAACTTGGTTAAATTGTTACCAACTTCATTGTTTGGGATGTTGGAGACCAAGACAAGATCCGACCACTATGGAGACATTACTTTCAGAATACTCAAGGTCTTATTTTTTTGGTCAATAGTAATGACAGAGACCGTGTTGTTGAAGCAATAGATGAGCTGCATATGATGTTGAATGAGATGTTCTTCTTCTAGTATTTGCAAACAAACACGATCTTCCCAACACAATGAATGTTCTTGAGATAAATGAAAAGCTTGTCTTGTTCTCCTTGCGCCATTCGTAGTACTTATGCTACATATGTAGCCTCAAAGAGATATCTACTAATTAAGTAGCAACATATTGGAGGATGGAGGGTACATGGAGGTTGGATGAAAATTGGCGTCCTCTCATTTGTCACCTACGACGAGGTCACACCTTTGCTTTGGTAAAATTTTTGTATATGTTTATGTTCATATTTTATTGTTTGTGATGTGGTTTTGGTGTGTTATATGTGTGTGTTTTCCAATAAAGTGCATCACGTTTTCCATTTGGAACCTTCTGAATGAAGGACAATGTGAGGAGTGAAAACCACTATAGTAGTGCTTGGTTGTTGTGTAAATGGTTTGTGGATATCTGAGAAATCACCTAAGTGTACAATTGAGGAATCAGTCATCTCTAGATTCGTGGTGAGCTGCGGTGTAAAAACCATATGGGTTCGTGGTAATCCAGTGGAAACCGGAAACCACCGAGGTGTTATCAAGGTTAGATGCACTAGTCACTTCCAAGTTTGTGGTAATCTTGTGTGGAAAAACTAAGGTGTCACCAAGACCAAGAAACCATATCTTTGACATACCACCTTAAAGGTGACAAGGCTACAAGGAGAGTGTAATAATTTTTTTATTATGTTTGGAATAAGGGGGTCCATTATCTGGAAATATGATATTTGTAAGATCAATGTAATAAGGGGGAATGTTGGCATATTACATTATATACATGGTGGTTCACCTTCCTCAATGGGTCTCTTGACCTTCCACCTATCTGTTTGTCTATTGGGCTTCCTACCTCCTCTAGTTGTGTATAAATAAACCTGTATGTTTCGTATTAAATATCAATAAAATATTAATCATTTTATATTAACATATCTATACTTCGATTGGAGGAAGCTAAAAAAATATTGGCATAAAAAGGCACAAATACAATTCTACAATAAATCACCAAGGAAATCAATATTGATTTTAAATCATACCTAAAACAAGTACAAACACAAAATAGTTATAATAAATTAAATGTAGACATAATTTGACAAGTATCGACTAATTGAAAATGCCAAGGTGATGGATCAAGAAGTGTTTGATCATTGATTTACTTTATAGTTTTAAAGGCGTATATGGATTGGGACATACGTGGCTATTAAAATTCACTCCAAATCTAAAAGCGGTATAAGATCTCGATATGTGCCATGTGATAATGATAAATGAAGACAAAGAGAAAGAGGAAGTTCAAACTTGGTGAAGATTGCTTAAATTCGAGTGAGGAAATTCAATTTTATTGGTACAAAAGGTGGCGATTAGTATTTAAGACCATTGTGTTATGATGAAAGGTCAAGGTTCACCCCTAAATATTGTCATGCCTTGATCAAAGTTATATCAGCTCGACCTCATTAGAACTATTAATGCAAGTGTAATATGAACTTAGAGGGGCCAAATTAAAAGAGGGGGAAATATAATAGGTTCAAGGAGTGAAACCCTCCAAATTTAAAATAGGGAAAATATAAAAGGTAATTGGTTTGAAACTCAATCATAATGATTGTTTCTTATAGCACTTTGTTTCCCCCTTTGTACTATAAGTCGGAGTATTTGTAGGAAAGAAAAAAAAAAAATGCAAATAGCTACCTATGAGTAAAACATACAAATCTTGTCGCATGTGGATGGAAGATTGTAAAAACATGGTAATGGGTGGTCCTGAGCCTCCTCCATAATGTAGCTGTATAGTTAATAGAAAGCGTAAAAAAACTTCCACGCAAGGGCTTCATATTTGGTGCCACCGGATTGACCATGAACATACTCCACATGTTTGAAATCCAACTCATCTTCAATAAATCCCAACATTGGTAGACTAAGTTTTCTTTAAGTGGACACCCTTGCCTAAGAAGAAAAGGCATATCTGGATTCAAAAAGAGACATCATGTGAAGGATATAATAAATAATAATTTTATAAAAATAGGTAAACAATAAAATATTTCAAATATAATACATAAATAGATAGAATAATTAAATATTAAAAATAACTAGTGTCATGTACTATTTATTTCCTTGTTCAACTTTCTATAAACTTCCATTTAGTCTTAAAATATCCTTAGACTAGTCAAAAAATTAAAAATGAATCGAATCTCTTTTCAAAATGTGTAGTCAAACACAAAATATTACATATTTGAATGTTGTAATACAATATTGTAATGGAAAAATTCAAAAGTTTGCATGGAGAAACTAACAAGTTATTACCTATGCTCAAAATATTAAAAATATAAAAAAACAAATAAAGTATTTATTTGTTTTTAAAAGGAAACATACAACAATTATAATTTTGAGTAAGTGTACATCTAAATCACTGATCACCTTTAGCTAGGAAATAACGGGTGAGGGCGTCTATGCCATCAAAATCACTCAAGGTATGATCTTGGCCTCACCCACTCAATGAGAATTGATCCCAGCGAACTATATGTGAGCTAGAAAACTTCACCAATAGACCAAGCGACCTTTGAAAAAATAATTTGTATGTTTATCAAACACTCTATTTAACATTTTAATTTATATTTACAAGTTAATTTATTCAAATTAGGTAGTTGTTTATTTTTTAGCCCGAATTATCTTATATTGACATCATGATATTTCTCTATATTTAAATTATTCAATTTCATTTCTATATTATTCAATTGAATATTTTTTTTTGTTGAGTATTCCAATGTAATCTCTAAAAAATACACTCAATTAACTATTAAAAATAAAAAATAGAAACAAATAAAAAATATCATGCAAAAAATATTAAACAACCCATTACTTAGCGATGAAGCCTTGCAATTCTCGTCATGCACACTTACATGTTCTTTCATCACTATATCCATCTTTTTTTGAACTATGGCTTGTGTTTTGTCATTGAAAACAATCTTTTTCATCAACCATTATGTAACTAAAGTGATTGTACGTGTTTGATCAAATATAATATCATGTAGCATGTCACAAAACTCATATCATATTAATATTAATATTATTATTTATTATGTCCCACTTTTGATTTAATTACGAGGACACCGTGTATATAATAATTATTTCTATTATTTCTTATGTAATTAAACGATACATAGTTTCTCATAAATAATCACTAACTTTAGTTGATACATGGTTTTGCCTATGTTGTGGCTATTTATATCCTTGATTTTATCATCAAATTCCTTACTCCGACACTAAATCCTACCAAGAAGGGAAACCTTTGGTGATAACCAACAACCAATATTTAATTTTCCAGGTTGTATTGACACAATATTAATTTTACTTAGAAATTGGTTTAATTAGATAATTCATGGGTGAGATAAGGGTAACTTGTGAATCATGATGCAAAATACCAATGTGATAGATGAGATGGATTTTTTCTTTGGTAATTATGACACAATTGTGTATTTATGGCGTAAATCAAATGTGTGAACTACCTCTCAAAAGTGGACACAATTCATATTTATTGACTTGAGACATTTATTTCTTCTGGTTGAATGACACAAAAATAATTCCCTACCATTGTTGGGAATCATCAATTTCATCCCACCAATTTGAGGTGCTCCATTAATTATTCAAATCGATGTCATCCACAAAACTCCTGCATAAATGCATGCCTTTATGCCCATGGTTTTGTTGAAAAAACAAGAAAACACTTACCAAAATATTAATATGAAAACTTAAACGTTAAAACGAAAAGTTGTGATTCTGATGGGAAGATATATGGACACTAAATAAATTTTTCATTCAAGTTCCAAGTCGCAGTGATAAAGAAAAGTGAAGATGTGCCACATCCGTCATAGCCAAGTGTGTCAATTACGTGGCACTATTTACTTGTCATTTTTTTCACTTGCTTTTCTTTTAATGATGACTATTCACTACTCTTTACCATAATTTTATTACTTATTTTCAAGTTGGAAACACCTTCAACATAATTACTAAATGAATTGTTAGATTCTTATGGGGACCGTTGGTAACACGAAGTGGGCATATAAGTCGTCTATAAGATCGGACATAAAACCCCACAATCCTCTTGCCTTTTTCTAAAAACATTTCTTACACATCTCAAAGATGTTCATTGATGGATACAAGTGAGCTCAAGGATGTGAAAATGGGAAGTCCTTCAACTTCAATTTGTGAGCACCAAGTGGAAGTGAAAGTGGAGTCTTAATATTCTCTACTCAAAAAAGAAGACGCCCAAAGTGAAAGAAAAAATTAATTGAATGTGAGGAAGCATAGGGAAGGGGTGAGGCATTCACTCTACATGGAAGTGAGGAGGATGAGATATGAAAATGGTTTCTTGAAATCTAGAAACCTAAAAAGAAATCCCGAATATGGATGGGGAGTTTCGACAGGTTCTAAGATGGAAATTGAAGCACATAACATGGAAGTCCTAGCTCTAAGAGGAGCACATGCGTATTTGAATATCCCCTTAGTTTCATCCTTGCCCCTCTCACAGTCCAACTCTCCCAAATACATTTAGGCCACCACCCTCGTAACCACAATATCAATATCCTCATCGTCTGCATCACCATCACCAACACCATAGCCAACTTGAAATGACAATCCATGTGAGGTGGACATGGACATTGACATGGACATAATGGGTGATGTGGAAATTCACAATATGTTATTGACCATGGCTGAGGGAATGCTCCTCACCCTTCCCACCTCTATCAACTTTCTCCTGACTATGATTATGAATCTTTTCAAGTTGGAATTGTTCTAATGAGTGAAGAATAGTTATTAAGAATTTTTGCAAGTCATGCCAATTTGTTTTCATTGTCCTATTATAATACACAATCATTCTAGTAGTGTGATGCTTACTAATGAAGACCCTCCTTTGCTTTCTCCAAAGAATTACATCTAACAATCAATGCATACCAAATCACTATCAACCAATACAAACGATGGTGTGTGACATGTCACTAAACCCACAATCAAGATTATTTTGATTGACGACCATGTACTAAATGAATCCTTGCCCTATGTTTCCCTTATGTGTGTCATCAATAATGACCTAAGGTCGAATTTGGAAACACCTTCATGTAATTAAAATTTCTCATTCAACAACAAAAGTTATTGACAATGTCATTTGTTCAAAGTCAAAGGATAAATTTGAAAGCTACCTATACCTTTCAAACCATTTTTACGTGAGAGTAATTTTCTAATATTGCCCTTCTAAAATGTAAAACAATGTTAGTTATATACTACAAACAAAATATATACAAGATTATTTTATGTTTATATAATTATTTAAAAGATATGTTTATGTGTAGTAATATACATTACATATAACTCTATATTAAAAATGATGGTCATATTTTAAACATGCAAGTCCTATGACATGGTTATTTCTGGTGTTTACAAATATTTTATGGCTTAAATCATGAAAAACATCTAAATGACCATCAAATTTAACACATAAAATCAAAGTTTAAATATACCCAGCTACTTGTGCATGTAGTTACCAAAATTGTATCAAACATGCTATTGTTCTATTTCTTACACAAGAAAATAATTATTGTCCAAGTTTTGGAGAACTATTCTAAAGTCACAAAAGCTTGTCCATAGTTACCTACTTCCAATAATATATACATCAAGGGAATCAATGATGTTTGTAGTCCCTTTTCTTATGGCTCCATATAACTATGTTGCTAACAAATCATTTCAATTATGTTATTCATCCACAAAAATTGTAATCATTGCATAATATGTAACATTTTAAATACAGAAAATCCAACAAAACTTAAAATTTGTATTCTAAAATAGACGAGATAAATTTTTTTTTCAAAATTGAAAAGAGTGAAGAAATTAGGTTTAATCTTAGATTATTTCCTTGAGAAGGCAAGCAATTCACTATGTAATTTTATTTGTACGGTTAAATGATCAAATGTCAATTTATTAATATGAGGAAAGGACAAAGCAAAAACATTGAATATGCCTAGCATTGAAAAATATAAACCTAAAAATTAGAGGTTCTCCAAGCTAAAAGACAGAGACAACACATATGATATGACAGCAACAAACATTTCCATTTTCCACCGCACAAAAACAGAGAACAGTTGGAGGTGAAAACAAACAAAACCAAAAATTAAGCATAATAAAATAACAAAATAAACCATTGTCCAATTCTGCAGCTGCTAGAATCGAACCCCCTCTTGTAATCAATTTTGCCGTCGGTTGCCTCAGACAGAAACTTGAAACGCAAATTCATGTCATCTGGATCTTGACGCTCCATAGAAACCTAATATGTGAAAAATCTTTTATTGACCATGATTTTTATACAGGATGCATAAATTAGGTGAAAAATCTGTTTAACTTCAACGGGTGTGATTATTTGGAGGTCGTCAATAGAGCGCAGAGCTGAATGGTCAAGATAGAAATGTTTTACTGATACGTAGTCAGAACCTAGTACAATAATTGTGGAAAGCAAAGCCCAATAATTCTATTGACATAACATAGTACAATAATTGCCGGGAAACAATAATTCTATTGAATAGCATAGTACAATAATTGTGGAAAGCCCAATAAACCATTGTGGTCCTTTCAACCATTATAATGGTCTCTCGGATTGATTGTTGCTCTTGTTCTTTACCAAAAAGGTTTTATTCACTGTCAAACAAAATTGACTGGCCACCTTGACAGATATGGATTCGACGGGTAATCTTGTCCATCGATAGTTTTTTTGGGACCCTAAAATATTTGTACTCCTGTATTAAACTATATGTTACAATAAATTTAATGTTTATTAAGAGATATTAATAATAACGAATTTAATTTATAGGTATTGAATGATCATACTTATAATAATTTTGACTGTTTTTAACAAATAAATACCAATCGATATATAACAAGTCTTACGTATATTAACATAAATTTAAAACACCTCTGAACAGAGGACTGGCATAATCAAGATAAAAAGGAAGAAGACAGACCACAACACTCAGTGTCAAATCTGAGCTCTGCACCGCGCCAAATTTCTATCTGCAAATTTGTACAACCTTTTGTTGAAAAGAAAGGAAAGCTCAAGCTAACATGGTAGACAGCTAGAACATGGCAGACAGCTGGAAGTTGGGTATCTTTCCTAGAATAGACATTACATCAAATTTTCAATTATAAATTGAAAGAACATGCAATTATACTCCATAAGATATAATTTCATGTTCTCTGAGAAGGCTTATAATTAGAGAGCAGAGAGATGCTGGGTGAAGTTTTCGCTGCCTCGAGAAATGGCGATCTAAAAGCTCTTGAAAAATTATATGGGTTGAACCCATGTCATGTGACCAACGGTGTTACTTTTGAAGGAAACACTGTTCTGCACATCGCTGCAAGAGAAGGGCATTTGGATGTTGTAAGGTGGATTCTCAACCTCAAGGGTTGCAACTCTAAAGCTCGCAATGCTGATGAGAATATGCCGTTGCACGAAGCTGCCAAGGAGGGTAATGTGGAAGTAATAGAAATTCTTCTTCGCCAGAACAAATGTGCTGCTTCCAAACGCAATCAGTTCGGAGAAACGGCTCTGATAATAGCTTGTAAGAACGGTCATGTGGAAGGAGTGAGACTTTTGCTGGAAGCCACACCATGGTTTATGATCTTATGGCCAAGGAATGATCACCAAACATGCCTCCATGTTGCAGCTTATGAAGGGCATCTAGGTATGATCTTCGACTACTTTTTTAATGGAAGTTTTATTAGGGTGGAGGGTTATCTCCATTACATTCATTGAACTCCCTTTCTCCTTTCTCTCTTTTGAGTTTATCATCCTAATTGTTTGTATTCTGTCTTATTTTTCACTTAACCTTTTTAAGGATTCCTTAAAAGTTAGGATTTAAGTTTTTAATTTTCAACTTGTTCAACTTCAAATATATAAAGTTCGTTCTAATATATGAAATTGTTATGATTTTATAATTTTTTTATTAGGTAATGAGACTGTTTTGAAAGACACCCTCAAACATTATACACAATACTAAAAGATAGATAAAGAGAAACCTACATATTACAAAAGAAAAGATAGGATCAAACAAGCTTGATCCGGCATTCAAAAAGACCAACAGCCTACGGCCGAAACCTGACACCCACCAGACAACTAACAACTTTTACATCCCCACTATAACACTATTGTCCTTGGAAGCAACAAACAATCCGCCATAATTCAAGAAACAATTGCTATCTTTTTGGGATCGCAACATCATTTTCTCATTTTGCTTGCCTTTCCCTTTCTTGCCCAACATTGTCCATTCCTCCTCTCACTACAATATATGAATAAAATTCTCATACCCCCTTAGAAGGAACCCCTATCTTAACCACAGATCTAGCCCCCTCCTCCACCGTAGGCTTCTCATCATTTCTATTTGGATCATTAAACCCATGCTCAACAGTCTAAATTTGCTCAATATTATGATACTCAATCTCCATTGACAACCAAGGCGGCACCATACCCACCAACTCTGTATCAGCCAAAGGAATAGCTGCAACAGTCTCCAAATCTTCTGGCTCTGACTCCACTGAGACATTCTCCTTCATTCCTTTCGTATTTACCTCCAAGTTTGAAGAGCATAAGGAATTTAATGATTTATTAAAGAATACTTTAATTTTCATTTATCATATTTTAATAATTTTCAAATGTTATGCAGATGTGGTGAAGTCAATACTTTCAAGGTCTGGTTGTTGGAATGTAGTGCATCACATGTGTCTTATTCCTGATGTGCATGGTGCAACTCCCTTGCATAGTGCTGTTCACGGAGGTCATTTAGAAATTATTCGTGAAATAACAAAAACAGAATTGAATTCATGTTGCAGTCGCATATGGTATTGGTTAGACACAAGCTTGATGAAAAAGGAAGACAAACAAGGAAGATGCCCAATTCATTTAGCAGCGATGAAGGGCAATATTGAGATAATTGATGGATTTATAGAGTTAATGCCAGATTGCATAGAAATTCATAGTAGAGACCTTAAGACTGCCTTGCATTTTGCCGTGGAGTATAATCGATTTGAAGTGGTGCGAAAATTACTCTTCAATATCAAGCCGGAACAAATTGCAAAATTAGTGAGCAATGATATTGACATATCTGGTAATACAATATTGCATTTGGCAGCCATGAATGGAGTGGATCCTAAGGTTAAGATTCTTATTCACTCATTTTATATTTATAATATAGTATATTTATTTACTTTTATCTATATTTTTTTTTATTTGTAGTAGTTGAAACTTACATTTTCTTTTAATAACTTAGATAGTGTTATGCTATATTCTATTTGATATCAATAAAAGGAAATTCAGTCACATATTGCGATACCACTTAGACTTTTAAACATAAACTATTTATTATACAATATTGTCCCTAATTTAAAATAGTATTTATTTTCACTCTCCTCTCTCTTTTTCCTCCTGATAAAATAAGTATTTTTAATAATTTGAAGAATAATATATAATTAACTGTTTATAAATTTTCATCCTCTAATCTTTTATCCCATTCAACTTGCAACAATTTACAATTCTTCCTCTTCTTTAGTTTTCAGCGAACGTAAAATTCATTTATATTTTAACTAATTATCTGTTTCTTCCTTCTCATTTCTATTATATTAATCTGGAATGATATAATAGTCTCCTTATTTCAAACTTTCATTTGTATCTAATTTATAAATAGCTTTTCTTTTATATTTTGATATTTATATTTTCAAATTCTTTTAATTTCTTCATTTTAGTTGGTAAATGATTTATTTCATAGTTAAATCTTAGGAGACATCTTTATAAATAGTATCTAGAACCCATCTATAATCAATATATACAATTTCGTATTATGATCAATAATTGTATGTTGATTTTGTTTATGGTGCAGCTCGTGGAATATTTGCTGTCATTATCCAATATAAAATTGAATGGTGTAAACAACAAAGGTTTGACAGCATTTGACATAGCTACTGATGCTAAATGCAATGCAAATCCCACTTTCACCAATATTGCCAAGATTTTGGAAGATGGCGGTGCAACTCATAGTTTCATACGACATTCTGATTCAAAAGATTATTCACGATCAAATCAAAATAGTAACCAAAGTGATGGCACTGAAGACAAACTCATGTCTGTGGACACCTTGGTGGCATCTTTGGTTGCCACTGTCACATTTGCAGCCATGTTTACAGTGCCAGGAGGAACTGAAGAGAAAACCGGGGCCAAGATGATCTTACAAAAACTTTTTCAATTATTTTTGTTCTCCGATTGCCTTGCCTTCTTTTCTTCCATGACAGTGGTTATGGCATGGATATTTAGAGAACGATTGGAAGGAAAACTTACTATAGATCGTTCTCCACTGGCCAAACTTTCGTTGCTAAGTTTGCAACTCTCAATAATGTCCACAACTCTTGCATTCCTATGTGCTACAATCCTGGTCACAATACCGCGCAATCTTGAACGACACGAAAAGGATGTAAGGTTCAAATATGAGTTGATCTTTGGAGGCGAGATCTTAACAGCATCACTTATACCATCCTTGGCAATTATGTTTCTCTCCCTTGCTTGGCTTTATGAATATTACTTCAGATCTACAAATGATCATCAACAAAAACTTAAGAGGCAGTTTAAGCAAGTTGTAATCTACATAATTCCCCCTTGTCTCCTCGTATTAGCGGTAGTTATTTCTTATGGGTTAAATCAAACGATGTCCACTTGATGGGAAGAAATAAATTGATAACACGAGATCTTGCTGAAAAGTCTACAAGAAAAATTACCTGGTCTCATTGTACTACTACAATGTTGAATTGATGTAAATATTAAATTTGAGGTTTTATTTGTATTGCCAAAGGTAGATTCTACTATAGTTTTCATATTTGTTTAACCAGTTATTAGTATTTGTACTACGGTTATTATTTTCCTAAAGAAATAAGCACTTTTCACATCCATAATAAATATTAGTAAACTTGCACATTTCTTAACAAAATAATTACAAAATTTCATTTATCTTCAATTTGATTGGCCTACACATTGAGATGTTATTGTGGCCTTCAACAATTTCTAAAAAAGGTGATGTCATGATATTTATTACAATGACAACATAGAGTACGACATTTGATTAACTAGACACATTTTGTGAGAGACAGATTTTTTGCCTATCTCGTATCTCACCGCAAATGGCTAATACGAATTTATTTTTTAACAACGTGCTAATATGTAAAAGGAAATGTTGGAAAACAAAACATTTCGCATAATATATAAAAGAAATCTTTGTCGTCTCCATATAAAAACGGTATTCCTTGTTCAAACCTTGCAATAAAAAGGCTTTGACATTTAGATTGCTTATTGTAGTGAAGTAGAAGACGATACCACCTTAACACTTATTTATAATGCTTTTCCCCTTTTTCAAAGGAAGAGGGATGCGTTGTTTGCCATGTGTTCAAGAAGCATATTACAATTCGGAGGAAAGGAAATGAACATGACTCAAGGTTGTTGGTAAGAAGAAACATGACTCAGTTCTTTGGTAAGAAGACTAGGTTAACTTGTTTGGATGAGATAGAGTCACCAATGAAATATTCACAAGGAGACAATATTCATATGGGTTATCTGTTATCATCACACATTCACCTATAAACATGAGCTTGAACTCCACTACCACATGCCTCTTGATCCATTCCTTTAGCTTCCCTAGCTAAAGATCTCCTAAATACCCAGGAATGCATCCTTAAGTATAAGACTTGAATGAACTTCAATGCCATATACTAATCATGGAATGGGGACGGTGAGCGGTACCATGAAAGGACATGCCAATCTTTAATTAGAACAACAACTTAATAGTGCATACAACGAAGAATAGGTGACTGAATGGAGAGTGCTGGATAAATTTGTTTGTTCACAATCAAGCCAAGATGATCATGGGTCCAAAGATACTAGTTTTTATAGTAAAAATCGTACCCAATGCGTGATATGACCTTGCTTTTGAGACAGTCTAATGATAAGCAACAACATCAGGAACAAACAAATTATCCTTCAAACTCCAATTGTGATGTTCATCTCAGGCGTCTCTAGGGAAGTAGAGTCGTGGGCATAGCCAAAATATTAATTGTTTTTCCATGTACATAATAAGGTAGAGTCACCTACATACAACACCGGATTTGATAGACAACATAACATATGATCCATTGACATGACCTCAAATCCCACTCCACTTCTTTTGGGATCTTCCATGCCTAAAATATATATGCATGAGAACAACATAAATTTTGCCTTAAATCTCTTTACACAAAAAAAGTTAGGCTAAGTGTAAGAGGAGACCATTTTGTTTTCCCCAATTTTATTTGTAATGAAAAAAATTATGATATTAATTTCCTTTTGAAATTTCTGAAAACAAAACTGAATTTATGATGCTTTCCATTTATTACATGGGAATCACTCGATCGGTACACTTTACTAATTAAAAATGACCACTATCATCTTTACAAAGTTTGTAGGCATTATGTTTTCTTTTGAGGATTATTTCAAAACGTGACAGTCCATAGTGCACCTCGACCCCTTCAACGACACCAGATTGAATTATCTATTATAGGAGACAAGGATCTAATACTGTTCTTTGAGTTGTTTGAAAACGGAGATGGAGATCTAAGGGTGTAATTGACTTGTGATTATTTGTTGAATCACACTTAAGCATCATCATGAAACATTGATCAGCTCACCTTTGCTACCTCTCATTTGAATTTTACTACAGCTGCGGCAAAAGATTTCTTAACATCATCGCTGCTCTTGTTTTTAATGTTAATTGTGGATGAGTTTATTTATTGATGTTTCAATAAAAACATAGCTATAATATTAACTATGATATACAAGAAATTTAGTTATGTGGATATAGATGTGCATGCTAATATTTTCCTTTTTATTTTTCAATGTCTAATTTTTTTATAAACATATTTTTGGGAACATATATAATATTATTAATAATAATATAGGTTAATTAAATTTCAATTGCTGAATTATTGGAAAAACAAAGCACTCTTTTCAATTAACTTAAATTTAAAAAGTCGTTAAATTTTAATATAAATTGGTATTCCCTTATATACAAATGATTGAACTATTGTTTTACTCTATATATTTTAATGTGTCATAATCATTTATGGGTGCTCTAATCTTGAGCCACGAGCTTAAATTTAAAAACCACTTCCCGCTCCTCCCATCTACCTCGTTGACGGGTATAAATGTTTTGGCCATTGATTTTTCTTTAAATCCCTCTCTACTTTAGCTTTTCCACGCAGAAATCCATGGAATGTTTTCTATTTCTCCTCCTTGCATGGGAAAACAATGGGTTTTATTCTGTAATGCCCACTAAAATCTCCCACTTGAGACCCATGAACAACCTAGGTTTAGTTACAAAATTATGGAATAATTTTTTTAAAGTGTTAACAACCAAAGTCTCAAGGACAATTAAATTCAACTGATAACTTTTCCCATTATAATAATTACTAATTCCACATTATAAAGCAACAAGTGTAATAAGTCCACACCTAGCTCAAATCTCCTTAGGGATTAATTTAATCATTGATTACATTGACATTTTAGCTAAATATTCCCTGATTAAAATTTTAGGGCTAAGGGAGTTGTAATGCCCATTAAAGCAACCCACTTGAGACCCAAGAAAAGTCTTAGGATTAGTTAGGAAAATTATGATTTTTTTTTCTATTTAAAAGAGTCTACAACCAAGTTACAAGACAACAAGCTGTCACTAACAAGTTCCACATCAATTTTAATCCACAAGAATCACAAATTTTAGAGGTCACAAGGTCCAAAATTTAGGGTTAGAAGGTTCAATTAGGGTCAAAGGGTAATTCCTCACCATACCCACTCTCTAATAGGCTTAAAGATTCAACTTGGTTTTTTTAATCAAAATTAACGCATTCAAAATTTTCCTAAATCATTCCCATTGGATAGGAAATTTCCTCACCTTTCCAGTGATATAAAGAAGTCCTCCTAACTCCTCATATTTCTTGAGTTATGGGCCTAGCGGGCCTTGGGGTGAAAATTTTCCCCAAGAGCGGGCTGCGGGGCCAGGGGAGAAAATTTTCCCCAAGGGTGGGTCTGCGGGGTGGCAGGAAACATTTTAGAAATGTTCTCACGTAGGGTGAAAAGCCAACTTTGCACCCATCCTCTTGTAAGTCCGTAAGGGACATGTGGCACCTCCTAAGCCAATGTGGGGAAAGCAGGGTGGCGGGGAGAAAATTTGTTTAACGCCCCGAAGGGCAAAAAGGGTAACATTCACCCGCGGCTCTGCCGGCACCTCGTGATGCTACGTGGCAGCTCTAGATTGGCTGCGTTCAATGGGGCGGCAGGGAAAATTTGGAAAATTTTCCTAAAATTTTCTAAAACAAAAAAAGGTGAAAAAGGGACCCGCTCCTCTGCCGATGCCTCGCGATGCCACATGGCATCTCTTGATTGTTGCATGGGCGGTGGTGAAAATTTGGAAATTTTTCCCAATTTGTTTTCGAGCACCAAGTTAAAAAAGGAGATGCCATTCCGCCATGCCATGTGAAAGCATTTGATTGGGCATGGGGTCGGCAGGGAAAATTAGGAAAATTTTCCCAAAATTTTTCAAGCGCTAAGCTTAAAATGGGTCTGCCCTCCACTAACGCCTCGTGGAGCCACGTGGCAGCTTTTGATTATCTGCAGGTTGGAGGGGCAGCGGGAAAATTTAGAAAAAAATTTCCAAAATTTTTCCGAAGCACTAAGGGAAAAATTCGAACTATGGGCCCACCAAGGAAATTTTTCCCAATTTTTTATTTTTGACGCTAAGTGAAGAAAAACTTAAGAAGGCCATAAATTTTTATAGAGAGCTCAATTTTGGGAAAACGAGGACTTTCTGGAAATCTCTTGACATCCTATTTACTCAGAAATCATTAATTTTTGATTTTGATAAATTTTAAGGGGTAAATTTAAAGAACATGATCTACGAGCTTTTACAACTGTAAACTTTGGAAATTTTAACTTGTGAGAATTGTTCAATTTGATCTTCTTCCTCTCTCAACATGTCAAATGGACATGGAGAATTGTTCTTAGGTGGATTTAAGAAATATTTCAAGATTCAATTTGCCTGATTGATTTGTAGTTTGAACATTTACATTTCTTGTAGCAAAATGACTGTAACACGGTTTGAGCCCGATTTTGCTAAGTTTTCTAAGAAATTCCTTAAGTGTTTTTAGCTTGGTTTGGGATTATTTTGGCCTCATTAAATCCAATTGATTATTTCATTTTCCTCTTATCTATTTGTAGGGTTATTTGAACATTTGATAAAGGAATTTTACAAAGTATACAGTGAATTGAAAGAAGTGTATACATTTACAGAACATAAATTAACTATCTCTTTTTCCATGAAATAAAACATTAAATTCATTCCATGATGGTCATAAATAGATTTCTTTCTTTCAATCAAATATTAAAATGAGAATGTGGTTTTTATTCTTTCCAAAATCATATATTATAAGCAAGGTAGAATAATACATTTTCTCCTCACGTGTTTCACTTTTCCACTTTCCAAATAGGGATTTCATAGTGCATCTTAAACACAGATTTCCAATGGAAATAATATCATATGAACAAGGCAAACACTTCCATTAATTCAAATGAAACTCTTACAACCTCCTTTCCATTTGATTTCAAAATACAACATACAAAATATGTATCATTCTTTCACATTCTTTCCAAAAAAGAATATAGAGTATAACTCTTTTACATTTCAAATTTCAACTTTCATTGTCAATACAAAGTATCTTTCCATTACAATGAATATATAGATCATCCACTTTAAAGTGGTAAAGGGCTACAATAAGATTTCATTTCACAAGGGACTATCAAACTATCTTTTCTCAGCTCCAAAACAACAACATGCGTATTTCTCATTCTTCCAAATTGTGATCACAACAAGATTAGGGGAAAGGCAACGCTCTCCACCCAACCAAGACATCCAATGAAAAAGCCATCCTTCTTCATTGGCCCCCGAGCCCCAACTGCAATGTAATAAAAGATTTGATCTAACTCATGGAAACAAAAGGCTTCCACAAACACACAAGCAACATTTTCACAATAAAAACATAGCCCAAAATAGAATGTAGTTTACAACTACATTAAAACATGACAAACAATACTAAGGCTTCATCAAGCAAGCCAAAGGAGCAAGAAACTATGGGGGATGCTTCTTATGCCTCCCAAAATGGGAAATGAGTATCACCACCTGAATTATAAACCACCAAAATATAGTATATCACAGCCCTAACATTCCTTATGCCTCCCAAAGTACCCCTTATTCCTCACATTTCTTTATGCCTCCGCAACCTCTTACAATACCCCATAACGAGTAAATAAATGCAAGCTATTTCTTTGTAAGGTGGAACCCAAATCCAAAATCCCTCCATTCTTATACCTTCATAAAACACACTTGTGCCTCCCACAAAATAAACCCCATAGTCTTCCCCTATACCATTCCTAGGCCATCTACCCAACAGCCCACAAACATGCCAAAAATTCACACATTAACATTTACATTCATAAAGAAGATAATTTCAAGAGACAAGCTCTTACCTCTCCATGATGGAGTTTCCCAAGTTCCAAACAAAGTAGTTGTTTCCAAGCAAACAATCAAAAATGCACCAAACCACAAGCATGCAACAATCTTCAAGCTTGTCCAAAAGTAAGAGCTCCCAAAACAACAAACGAATTTGTCCAAGAATGAAGTCTCTAAAATGAAGCAACCCAAAACAAGGCAATGAATTCGAATTTAATAGAAGAGGGAAGGGAAGAGAATGAGGTGGGTCCATGTAGGATGTCACATCACACATCCTCAATTCCAACCCCCAAAGTCAACTTCATTCTCCAATGCATAATAAATAGGTGGGTGAATAAAATGACAGTTACACACTCAAATCCAACCCACACACCAAAGGACTGAAATTGAATCATGTAAGAAAAGTGCAATTAAAACCTACAATTTGCCTTCTCAAAAAGCATTATAAAAGTCTAATCTCAACTCTCCAACCGTAGGTATGGTTGGTAAATAAATTTAAGAAGTATGAGACAAGTTTAACTTGTCCTACAAACCTCCAAAATCAGCCTCCAAGGAAAAATTCGAATTTCCAAGAAGGTGGAGTGTTTTACACTCAAAAGTTAACTTACAAATCACTTACACATCTCTTACAACACTTTAATTCAAAGCCAACAACTATATTAATTACTTTCTAATGATATCTTTTAATTAATTAATATTAACAATATGCTTATCCACAATATTAATACAACATTTAATAAATAAAGAAAGGGGCAAATGCATCACAAAATAAACACATGCAACATTAAACAAAGGGGTCAAATAAATAAATACACATAACTAGTTGGTCACATTCAAAGGTGATCCCCCCATGGGAATCCCTAACACACACAACATGCACAAAACAAACACTAGTTTCCATGGTGAACTTGTTGAATTCATCTAGAATTCCAATGTGGTTGGTCTCCAATCCCCTGATATTTTTTGTGATATTTTAAACCTGCAAAACAAAAATACCTTCTTCGGCCTCGTGGCCATATCGAACATCCAAAATAATATAAATATAATTCTCAAAATCATTTATATATATGAATCACAACAACATCAAAGCAATCTAACAATATCATTTATAGTTTTATCAACAACTATATGATTATCAAATAATTTCCATTTCTAGGTCTACTCACAATATCCGAATATCACATGTCCGAACAATATCCATAATATAAGCATGTAAAACAATATATCATCATCAATATCTAAAATGTCTCTAATAATCATCAAGCATCATAATTGAATCAAGCCAACAATAATCCATTATCTAACATCTAACATCATACTATAATAAAGTCCATAATATAGTCAATAATATTATGATTAGTATCATGAAAAAAAAAAGGTGTCAAAGGGAAATGGGCACTACATCCCACTCCCCTTAGATTTGACTTCCTCTGGAAGTCACTTTGGAAGAAATATGGAAACGAAACTCGTATCAAAGTAGCATCCTCCTATGTAGCTGCAGTCTCATCATATTGTCCCACTACTCCCGGACTGATCAATCTCTCGCCTCAAGGCCACAGTCCTATGATCTAGGATGCAAATGGGCTCCACCATCACCTCGCCCCCGATCTTGCGCACCTACAATGATGTCCAATCTAACACATGAGAAGGATCTGCAACATATCTCCTAAGAACTAAAACATGAAACACATCATGTATGTGAGACAAGCTAGGTGGCAATGCTAGACGGTAGGCCAAAGGGCCAATATGCTCCAAGATCTCAAAAGGACCCACAAATCTAGGATCTAACTTAGAACATTTTCCATAATGGATAGAGCTCTTATGTGGCCTGACACGAAGGAACACCTTCATGCCCACATCAAAACTATGGTCATCCCTATGCTTGATTCGCTATTTCTTCTACATGTCATGTTCTTTCGTCAATCTCTGTTTGATCAAAACCACTGCTTGCTCCATGTCCTGCAACAAAGTTGGTCCAAGAGAAACCCTGTCCTCTAACTTGTCCTAACTAAGAGGTGTCCTAACTCTCTCACCATACAAATCTTGAAAAGGATCCATCCTATAGAACTCTAGAAACTATTATTGTAGGCGAACTCCACCAAGTACAGGTACTCCTCCCATCTAGACTACTGATCCATCACATACATCCTGAGCATGTCCTCTAAAATCTTATTCACTCACTTAGTCTATCCATCTATCTTGGGGTGATATGCTATGCTGAAGTTGATTCTCATCCCGAGGGTGTGTTGCATGGTAGTCCAGAAATGGGAAGTGTACAAAGGATCGCAGTCACTAATGATCTTCCGCATAATTCCGTGCAACCTAAAAATCTTATCAAGATATACCTATGCCACTACACTAGCCATATAAGTGGTCTTTACTGGAGAAAAGTGAGCCACTTTTGTCAAATTATCAACCGTTACCATGATGGCGTCGTGGTGATATCTCAAAATCGGTAGCCCCACAATGAAGTCCATGGAAATGGTGTCCCACTTCCATTCGATATAGCATAGCATGAGGAAAGAGAAGGCTAGCTAGATGTTGATGCTCGACCTTCACTTTCTGGTACTCTAAACAACATGACACATACTGAGCCACGTCTCTGTGAAGTCCTCTCCAGTGATACAACTGTCTCAAGGTAGTGTGCATATTCTTCACCCTAGGATAGGCTGAATAGGGTGGATGATGTGCCTCTGTCAATATGTCCTTCCTCAATCCTCCATCTCTAGAAACATATATCTGACCTCTGTGCCCAAGAATGCCATCTTTCTCTAGTGAGAAACCATCAAAATTCCCATCGAGGGTCTCGAGACTCGATATCTACTCGAACTACAATGTATGTAGAAGTACCAAGAGGAAGTCACGTGAAGAATCCTACTCGTAAATTATGCTCACTAGAGGTGGCCATAGAATCCACATGATGAGATAGTCTACCACCACATTCTCCTTCCATTTCACATGCTCTATCTCCATATCATACTTACAAGGCAACTCCATCATCAACACCACCGAGAGCATTGAGATTGGGATACGTGAAGAGGTGACGAAGACTCAAGTGATCTATCCTGAGTGTGAATCTTCACCAAGGAGAAAGTGCCTCCATCGAACCGAAGCGTTCACAACTACTATAAGATCAAGATCATGAGTCAGATAATTAAGTTCATAATCTTTGAGTTTGCGAGACTCAAAAGTAACTACTCTTCCCTCTTGCATCAACACACCTCCAAGCCCTACTAAAGAAGCATCCGTGTAAATGAAAAACTCACCCTATGGATCCGACACTACAAGAATAGGTGTTGTAGTGAGACATTCCTTTAGTGTATTGAAGGCCTGCTTGCACTGTCTGACCAAACAAACTTCTTCCCTTTCCTTGAAGGGAAGTGATGAGGTGCGCAATGTGAGAGAAGTCTTGAATAAATCTCCCATAGTAACCTGCTAGTCCCATGAAGCTGTGCACCTCAGTCACAGTAGTGGGTGTTGGAAAATCCATAATATCTCTAATCTTGGAAGGATTGACGGTGATACCTTCCCCAGAAATGATATGACCCAAATATTACACCTCTGTCTGAAAGAATGCACACTTCTCCAAGTTCCCATAAAGCTGCTTCTCTCGAAGACACTGAAGAACCTGGCGAAGGTGCCCCTTGTGCTCCTCACACGTACATGAGTAAATCAAAATGTCATCAAGGAATATGAGCATGAAGTGATCTAAGAAGGTCCTAAATACCCCATTCATCAAACTCATAAACACTACGGGGCATTAGTCAAGCCAAAAGGTACCACTATGAACTCATAGTGGCCATATCTCGTATGGAAGGCGGTCTTATGAATGTCTGCCTCCAAAATCCTCAACTGATGGTATAGCCTAACTTAAGGTCTATCTTAGAGAAAACTGTGGCTCCCTTCATCTAATCAAATAAATCATCAATGCATGGAAGGGGATAATGATTCTTGATCGTTACTTTGTTCAACTAACGGTAATCAATACACAACCACAAGGATCCATCCTTCTTCTTCACAAAAATCACCGGTGCACCCCAAGGGGATACACTAGGATGGATAAGGCCTTTCTCCAAGAGGCCCTCCAGCTGCAACTTGAGCTCATAGAGCTTTGGGGTGGTCATCCGATAAGGTGCTCGTGAGATAGGCTTTGCTCCCGAAACTAGATCTATATGAAAATCAATCTCACGTGGGGGTGGTAACCCCGGTAGCTCCCTAAGAAAGACATCTGCAAACTCTCTCAAAATGGGGTGATCATCTAGTGATGGTCCACTAGACCCATCCTCTAATATGTCACTAACTATAATAGAAAACATCTGACAACCCCATCACACACACCGCTTAAGTTGCATAATAGAGATGGTGTGAATAGAAACAAGTCTCTTGACCCCTGAAATCATCGACTCAACTCCCAAATCATCTACACAAGATATAATCTTGTGGTAATAATCCACTCTAGCCCTGTGTGTAGAAAACCAATCCATACCCAAGATGACTCCATATGAGCCCAAAGGAAGGATACAAAGATCCGAGGTAGTGGTGAAAGGTCCCAAATCTACCACACACTCCTTAACTAAGGAGTCTACAGAGATCTTGGCTCTAAAAGCCATCTCAACATCCCAATTATGACCCTACCTAACTGCCACCAGCTTACATCACTCTACTAAAGATGGTGTAATAAAAGAATCAGAAGAACTAGAATCAAACAAAATGGAGGTAGGAATACCATCAATGTTACCTGTAGTCTCAATAACTATACTCTGATGCTCTTCCTAGCGGTTCTCGACCGATGCATACATCCTATGACTGTGCCCCATATCACCAACAGTAGTCTCTCGAGATCTTTGTCGTACCCTTTTATTAGGGTTCTATGGGGGAGTCTCTCCAAAAATGTCTAGTAACACCACACCCAAAACAACCCCCTGATACTCTCCCTTGTGTAGCAGGTCTAGCCGAGTACTCTAGAGGTCTCATGGTGTGGATCTCGATGATCTGGCTGTGGTCTACTGAGGCCTTTGTTGGAGAGCTCCTACTGAGTGAGCTCTATGGGCACCCTATGTCCTGATGGGACCCCTAGGAGGAGGTCCCATACTCCAACCTCTCTATGCATCAAATCTCTGTGGAGGTCTATAAGGTGGGCGGGACTCTGCTACTACTACTGTGGTCTAAAAGATGACCGTGGTTGAAACCTATCCACCATGAGGAAGAGGCATCGACCCCCTCTCATCTACATCGTCCCGCATCTACTATATGCGGCTTCGACTCGGTCTCTTACCTTTTTAGTCTTTCCCCGAGTCTCCTCTCGCTATATAGGCCTTCTCGATGGCCTCAGGCTAATGTCTCTGGACAATGGATCTGCACACCCTTCAATGTCTAGGTTCGGGCCCCGGATGAACCCGTGGATCCATACCGCTGCTCATCCCGCATGTAATCAACATACTGGAGTAGATTAAGAAATCTACTCTCATACTCACCACTATAAAGAGATGCCTCGCGAGGTCATGGAACTCATCTATTTCTCTTTAAATGAATCTCCATGACAAATATCTACTCTGGAAACACTCCTCAAAGAGCTCCTAGGTAACTATCTCATAATCAACATGGAGCTTCTACTCCTCTATTCGCCACTAGACACCAGCTCCATCCCTTAGTAGATGGATCGCAACATGAGATTTCGTGTTGCTACAACAAGGACAAAGCTTGAATTACCCGCTCAAGCTCACTAACTAGGCTTCTACCTAAAATCCACCTATGTCACTAGAATAATGTGATGGCCAAAGCTTTAGGATCTCCCTGATGTGATCTGTAGATGTGGTATGACGGCCTCTAGTTCTCTCTATGCTCATCCCTAATCCTAGGGCTTCGAGACCTCTCTTTATGTCCTGAAACTTGATCACCCTATCCCCTCTGTGGTGACTCTGCTCTAGTTGAATCTACATGGAAGTTCTCTCCTCCATGCTCCTCGCTAGGTCAAGGAGATATATGTCCTTTAATGGAAGTGAATCATATCATGTCAGCTACATGTCCTCCTATTGATCCTCCGTGTAGAGTGGCATTAACATCCTGAAGAGTCTGTAAAATCTGGGGTAGGATGGTTGCTATAACATGATCTAGTGGTGGTAAGTCTAGGTCTATGTGAAAATTCCCCTCATCCCGTCTACACCTCCTGCACGGACTCAATGCGAGAGTTAGTTCATCTTTCTAAGTTTTATTTAGTTTCCATGTTTACAAAAATATGAAATTTCTAACTAAGTTATTTTCTAGATTTAAAAGTGTGCTAGGTTTAAGGTTCATGTCTCAAGTTTTCTAGTGTGTCCAATGGCCCAAGATTTTGAACCACTACTCTGGTACCAAGTATAGCACCCGTTAAAACAACCCACTTAAGACTTAAGAACAATTCTAGGATTAGTTTGGAAAATTATGGAATAATTTTTTCTGTTTAAAAGAGTCTACAACCAAGTTACAAGACAACAGTTGTCACTAACAAGTTCCAAATCAATTTTTATCCATGAGAGTATATTTATCTTTCAAACACAATTTTTATAGGTCACAAGGTTTAAAATTAAGGGTTAAAAGGTTCAATTAGGGTTAGAGGGTAAGTCCTCACCATACCCACTCTCTAACAGGCTTAAATATTGAACTTGATTATTCTCAAAATTATCACATTCAAAATTTCCCTAAATTATTTCCATTGGATAGGAAATTTCCTCACCTTTCTAGTGATATAAAGAAGTCCTCCTAACTCCTCATATTTCTCGAGTTATGGGTCGACGAGCCTTGGGGTGAAAAGTTTCCCCAAGAGCGGGCATGCGAGGGAGGAGAAAATTTTCCCCAAGGGTGGGTCTGTCGACATTAAAATTTTCCTCCGTAATTTCTATTTTATTATGTATGTATTACAAATAGGATGTTGTTAAGTATGATTACTAGTGGCGTCGATAGAAGATAACGGCACCACAATATCGGTGCCGCCAATAAAGTAGAGTACGGTAATAATCAAAGTACAATAGAAATGTTGTGGTAAAAGTAAATATTTGTCGTAAGTGGTTTGGTAATATTAAAATGTCAAAGTTGGTGTAAGTAGAGAAGTAGGGTCTACATGATTAGGAATTAGAAATATTATATTTGTAATAAATACAAAGAGTGATGTCATAAATATTTTGTGTATTTTATTTATGGAAAAGTCTAAAAAGGTGGAACCCATGTGAGATGATAAGGTTTATCTTATCTTAGAAGATAAGCCTACATGTAAAGGCAAGAGTTTAGGCATGGAATATGATTGGTTGGAAGAGATTTCCTATCCTATCTTAGAGATAGGGTGGATAAGTCTGAATTTCTATAAATAAAGAGGCCACCCCCCTCATTTAGCATAGAAGGAAGTAGTGAGAAATATTGTATGAGTAAGTGTGTAAAGGAAGCCATCATTTTGAAGGTGTGTTAAAGAAGCCATTAAGAGGTGTAATTGTGAATTTTCTCCCATAGTTATTGTTGGAAGGAAAGTGAAGTCAATAACACTTGAAGTACCTCATGGGTGAGATTGTAACAATTTCATGTTGATATTATAATTTACACTGATATTTTAGATTTATCATCATTCCTTCTTATCATAGTCTATGGTATACTTGTGTTATGTTTGTTGTTGTGTTTCCAGATTACATCCACCAAACTAAAAGTTGTGCATTAGTAAATAATCATAGCATGAGGAGTTCCCGGTGAAGAATTATCATAGTGCCGGATTGGTGATGACATTTTGGTTCTTCTTTGGGACCATTCCTCGTTGGTGGATTTTCTAGAGAGATATTTCCACTTAGTCGAAAAATCATTTGGAGGGTAACCTTATTTTTACTGCATATATTAGTTACCATGGCAAAGTCACTTTTTACCGTGAATAGTATTTACCACAAGAACTTCACTTTTTACCGTGAATAGTATTTACCACAAGAATTTCACTTTTTACCGTAAATAGTGTTTACCACAAGAAAAGTCGTTTTACCATAGTAAGCCAAGATTACATGGTCATTCCTATTTACCGTAGAAAGGTGTAAAGTCACTTTCTATTAAGTGAGTCTAATTATTTGTGCACATAAGTCTTACTTATTGTACTTGTGAGTTGGTATTTCACTGTGGTTACATTTAAAAATGGGGAAGATTCCTGTTTTTTCAGCCCAATCTAATGAAGATGCTTCCTTTTCATTCAAGAGTTTAAACGATCTTGTATTTGTAATGGCCTCATAAGAAGGGAACAATGGAATGAATTTTTTCCTACATTTTTGGATGGTTCAGCCCTTAGGTGGTTTGAAACACTAGGTGATAATGTGAAAAACTCATGGGATTTATTAACTGAAAGTTTTCTTGAAGAATTTGGTGAACAAAATAAATATGCAGTCTCATGATCAATATCATAAAGCTATCTCAAGGAGAGAAAGAGAAGATAAGGGATTATCATGCTCGTGTTTTAGAGCTAAGGAGGAAGCTCGATGCTTAGATCGGAAGGAAGGATTAGCGGATGGGTTGATGAATGGTGTGGATAATGTCCTCTGTAAGCACTTCATTCTTGGGATGAAGCCGAGATCGACAACGAGTGAAGTATGACCGCCCAACTACCATTGAACAAGAAAAGAAGATTGTAAGAAGGTAAGAAGAAAGCATGGAAGAGGAGCCCAAAGAAATTGTTGCTAAAGTAGAGCCTACACTAGCACCTTTGGTCCGTAATCCGAATCCACAACCACTATAGGTGAACACAAATATTTCTCCTAGTACATCTACTAAGTATGAAGATCTGCTCAGGAAGATGGGCCAATTAACTATTAATATTCTTCAAGGAAAAGAATTTAGTTCTCAGGGAGGAGATAGAGGTCCAAAAAGAAATATTTCTGAAGTCGTATGTTATGGTTGTTATAAAAAGGTCATTATAAGTATAATTGTCTAGATAGAGCTTCTACATCCGTAAGAGATAATGATAAAGGAAAAAAACCTATGAATTCTTTTGATGTAGTAGATAAGAGCATAAATAATGAAGTAGATGTGTTTGTAACAAAAAAAAGAAAGAAAAAGATAACCAAGATGGAAATGATCCTAAGAAATGAAAGAAAAAACTAGTAAGAAACATAGGAGAAGAAAGTTGGGTGTGCAGGATTTTTGATTTCACAGGGACAAGGACCATACTCCATCTTAGAAGATCTGTCCAAAAGGCTTGCAAATATTACATATGGTCAACTCTTGATTTTGTCTTCTCGAGAAGAGGTGGGAGTTGCAAAGTGGACTTAATGCTCGATGAAGGAAGGATACTTTGAGGTCCCTGTTTTGGAGGTAGAGGTGGATCCCTATGCTCCACAAGATGAGGTATTATGTAATGGCATTTCAATTCATGATGTCTTAATTGATGGAGGTACTACAGCTTAATGTAATGATTGAGTCCAGAATGAATATGTTGGGGTTAAAAATTGATCGCCCTCAACACTTATGTTAAGGTCATTAAATAAGGGAAAAACTAAACTAGAAGGTGTAGTTTCAAATGTGGCAATATCTCATTATGGGTGTTATATGTGTGGTAGAATTTTGGGGATGAAAATGGTACTGTTGCATACCCAATGTTGTTGAGAAGACCATGGCTAAGGAGAGTTCATGCAAGAAACTACTGGAATGAAGGATTCATGACACTTGGATGTGGTAGAGAGAGGGTGAAGATAAACATGATCCCTCGACATCATAAGGTAGAACCTATGGATTTAAGTGATGAAACTGATGATTGGACCTTCTCTGATTACTCTAGTACTAGTGAAGTGGACACAAAAGATGAAGAAAGTGAGGTTGATGTTTCGGTCATGGATATCCTTCCAGTCACACCAACTCATGAACCCATAAAATTATCTGAAGAAGAAATTGATGATCGTCTCCAACAAATAAAGATTGGTGATGCTGTGATGGAGAGTGAGAAGTAATCCTACCTCTAACTCTTTTGAAGGTACATACACCTATTCACTTTTGATTACAAGGAACTCCGTCAAGTAAGTTGGGTAGAACATTCTATTGAGCTGGTAGATGGTGCTAAGCCCATAAAGTAAATGCCATATAGAATGAATCCTAATTTTTCCAAGACTGTAAAAGAAGAAATAGATAAGTTACTTGATGCATGATTCATATTTGCTATGGAGAATTCAGAATGGGTTTCTCCCATTGTGATCTCAATAAAAAAGAATGGGAAACTACACATTTGTGTTGATTATAGGAAGCTCAACAAGGCAACAAAGAAGGATCATTACCCTCTTCCATTCTCAGATCAGATCTTAGACAAAAGTAGGCGGCAAGAGTGCTATAGTTTGCTAATGGATATAACGGATACAACCAAGTTCATATAGTAGAGAAAGATCAACTGAAGACCATGTTCACCAAGTTCCTTGGGGAATGTTTATTATAGAGTTATGCCTTTTAGGTTGTGTAATGCTGAGGAAACATTCCAGCACTTGATGAATAGGGTGTTTGAACCCTACATTGGGAACTTCATCAGAGTATTTCTGGATGATTTTTGCATTTATGGGAGCAAGATGGACCACCTAAACCAGATGGAGACATCATTTCAAAGGTTAGATGAAGCACAAGCCTCACTAAACATAAAAAGTGTGTCTTTGGATGTTCTAAAGGTGTTTTGTTAGGGCATGTTGTATCTAGAGATGGTATTGGTACTGATCCTGATAAAGTTTCAAAAATCAAAGAGTTACCATTTCCTATTAATAGAAGTAAGTTGAGATCATTTTTAGGCCATGTGGGTTACTATAGAAGGTTCATCAAGAATTTCTCAAAGATTACACAGCCACTAACCCAGTTCTTAAAGAAGGATGTTACTTATGAACCAGGAAATAAGGCGCATGAAGCTTTTGAACAACTGAAGGAAGCTTTGGTGTCTTCACCTATTTTAAAGAATCCAGATTGGAGCAAGCCATTCATTGTGTATACTGATGCCTCAGATGCAGCACTAGGAAGTACTCTGAGCCAAAAAGATGAAAATGGGAATGATCATCCAGTTTACTTTGGGAGCGCATAAATGAGCAATCTTGAGGTAAATTATACTCAGTAATCGAAAAAGAGGCTCTAGCTATCATTTTTTCTGTAAAGAAGTTTATAAATTACTTGCTAGGGCAGAAATTTATAGTTGTAACAGATCATCAGGCTCTAAAATATATTGTAAATAAGTCTAACCCATCAGGGAGGATAGCAAGATGGATAATTTTGCTACAAGAATTTAAATTTGATATTATAGATAGGCCGGAAAGAAGCATGTCAATGCAGATGCACTCTCTCGAGCCTATGATGGTTTAGGTTCATCTTGTGATGATGATGATTTCCCAGATGTGGCATTGTTATCCCTTGACACAATCCCTAGTGAATACATAGATATTTGGAATTATCTGAATGAATTCAAGTTTCTTGATGGTGCCAATGCAAAAACTAAGAGGAAGATTACTCAAGCCAGTCGTCCATATTCTATTCTACATGGAGTATTATTTCGAATAGGACTTGATGGACAAAGTACAAGAGGGTAGTTGGACGTGATCAAGGGAAGGAGCTGATAGAAGAATTCCACAATAGTACATGTGGAGGACATTTCTCTGACAACTTACAACAAGAAGGATCTTGGATGCAAGTTATCACTGGACCACTCTTTTTAGAGATTGTTATAATTATTGTAAGACATGTGATATTTGTCAAACACATGGTAACTGTAAAAATTCATCATATCCATTATGCCCTATTCTTCCACTTGGTCCCTTTGAAAAGTGGGGAATAGATATTGTAGGTCCACTTCCAACTACCCCACGCCAAAATAAGTATATTGTAGTTTCCACAGATTATTTAACCAAGTGGGTTGAAGCTAAGCCATTAGAAACAACTTCCATGGATGAAGTGGCAAGGTTCATATATGAACGCATTGTCACCAGATTTGGTTGTCCATTAGAAATTATAACAGATCAAGGAAGCCACTTCATTAATGAGGTGGTAGAAGCCCTAGTCAACAAGTTTTCTATTAAGCAGGAAGGCAAAAACATACAAGCCAAGCAAAAATGGATAGGTGGAATGAACAAATTTTGTGTTGTGTCAAATTTTAGCAAAAGATGTAGCCTTGCAGGTACATAAGTGGGATAAAAGGATTCATGCAACATTGTGTGCATATAGGGAAACATCAAAGTCAACAACAGATACTCCCCATTTCAATTGGCTTATGGCATTGATCCAGTTCTTCCTATTGAGTTTGATATTCCCACTGTGAGAGTTATGAAAAAGGAAAGGATGGATGAAAGTGATTCAGTAAAAGAAAGGTTGGTGCATCTTCATTTGCTAGAGGAAATGAGGGAAATAGCGAAGGATACAAGCTATAAGAAGAAAATGAAGTAGAAGGAATACTTTGATCAAAAGATCCGTTGGTCTCCATTTCATGTGAATGACTTGGTTCTAGTATATGATTCCAGATACAAAAAGAAGGCAGAGAAAATTTCTTCCCAAATGGATGGGGCCCTACAAAATAATAGCTGTGCATGAAAATGGTACATATCAACTGGAGGAATTAGATGGCACTCCCATTACGAAATGGGTCAACCATGACAAGTTAAATATTTTCCAAGCACCAGAATAGTCTACTCCGAGGATGGAGTAGAAGCTAGGAAGGGGGAAAATGTCGACATTAAAATTTTCCTCCATAATTTCTATTTTATTATGTATGTATTAGGAATAGGATGTTGTTAAGTATGATTAGTAGTGGCGTCTGATAGAAGATAACGATGCCATCAGTATGGTGCCACCAATAAAGTAGAGTATGGTAATAATCAAAGTACAATAGGAATGTTGTGGTAAAAGTAAATATTTGTCGTAAGTGGTCCGGTAATGTTAAAATGTCAAAGTTGGGGTAAGTAGAGAAGTAGGGTCTACATGATTAGGAATTAGAAATATTATATTTGTAATAAAGACAAAGAGTGATGTCATAAATATTTTGTGTATTTTATTTATGGAAAAGTCTAAAAAGGTGGAACCCATGTGATATGATAAGGTTTATCTTATCTTAGAAGATAAGCCTACATGTAAAGGTAAGAGTTTAGGCATGGA
Organism: Taxus wallichiana var. yunnanensis; assembly: GCA_018340775.1. Taxonomy (NCBI): domain Eukaryota; kingdom Viridiplantae; phylum Streptophyta; class Pinopsida; order Cupressales; family Taxaceae; genus Taxus; species Taxus wallichiana. Next base: position 804,809,107 of record CM031240.1, on the reverse strand, counting down.
ATATAATTGGCCGGAAGATATTTCTATCCCATCTTAGAGATAGGGTGGATAAGTCTGAATTCCTATAAATAAAGAGGCCACCCCCTCATTTAGCATAGAAGGAAGTAGTGAGAAATATTGTATGAGTAAGTATGTAAAGGAAACCATCATTTTAAAGGTGTGTTAAAGAGCCATTAAGAGGTGTAATTGTGAAGTTTCTACCATAGTTATTGTTGGATAGCAAGTGAATTCAATAACACTTGAAGTACCTCATGGGTGAGATTGTAACAATTTCATGTTGATATTTAATTTACACCGATATTTTAGATTTATCATCATTCCTTCTTATCAAAGTCTATGGTATACTTGTGTTATGTTTGTTGTTGTGTTTCTAGATTACATCCACCAAACTAAAATATGTGCATTAGTAAATAATCATAGCACGAAGAGTTCCCAGTGAAGAATTATCATAGTCTTTGGATTGGTGATGACAGTCTACAAAATTTATGGGGTTCACATTTTAGAAATTTTCCTACTCAACAGGGAAAAAAAACTCCGAATTTGTGCTCGCGTGAGTTCGCAAGGACACCTGTGGATCCTCTTAAGTCAACACTTGGGGGAAAGTCCCAAGAGTGTGGCCTAGGGAGAAAAATTGTTTAATGCCCCAAAGGGAAAAAAGGGTAACATTCACCCTTTCGCGGCTCTGCCTTCGGCACTCATGCGATGCCATGTGGCGGCTTTAGATTGGCAAAATCGACGGGCATTAAGGGAAAAATTTAAAAAAATTCTAAAATTTTCTGAAACGTAAAAAGGCAAAAAGGGACTCGCTCTCCTGCGATGCCTCGCGACACCACATGGAATCTCCCGATTAGTTACGGTCTGCGGGCGGGGCGGTGGGGAAAATTTAGAAAATTTTCCCAAATTTTTTTGAGCGCTAAGTTAAAAAAAATCTGCCCCTCCATCCATGCCTCGTTGTGCCAAGTGGCAGCATCTTGGATTAGGCAGCAGTCGGCGGGAAAATTAGGAAAATTTTCCTAAATTTTTTCCAAAGTGCTAAGCTTTAAAATATGCCTTATGGAGGACCATGTGGCAGCCTCATCCCATTTTTGCAAAGGCTAAGGGTTGGGACCCACGGTGGTGGGGGGAAAATTAGGAAAATTTTCCCAAAAATTTTGCATGAATTCAACTAAGGGAAAAATTCAGACCCACGGGCCCACTAAGGAAATGTTTCCCAAATTTTTTTTGATGCCAAGTGAATAAAAACTTTAGAAGGCCATAACATTTTATAGAGAGCTCAATTTTGGAAAACAAGCACTATCTGAAAGCTCTCAATGTTCTCTTTACTTAGGAATCATTAATTTTTATTTTGATAAAGTTTAAGGGGTCAATTTAAAGAAAACGATCTGCAGGCTTTTACAGTGCAAACTGGTAAATTTTAACTTGTGAGAATTGTTCAATTTGATCTTCTTCCTCTCTCAACATGTCAAATGGACATGAATAATTGTTCTTAGTGGATTTAAGAAAGAATTCAAGATTTAATTTTCCTGATTGATTTGCAGTTTGAACATTTACATATCTTGGCAGAAAAAATGGTAACACGGTTTGAGCCTGATTTTGCTAAGTTTTCCAAGAAATTCCTTAAGTGTTTTTAGCTTGGTTTGGGATCATTTTGGCCTCCTTAAATCCAATTGATTAATTCATTTACCTCTTATCTATTTGCAGGGTTATTTGAACATTTGATAAAAGAATTTTATAAAGTACATAGTGAATTGAAAGAAGTGTATACATTTATAGAACATAAATAAACTATCTATTTTTCCATGAAATAAAACATCAAATTCATTCCATGCTGGTCATAAATATTTTTCTTTCTTTCAATCAAATATTAAAATGAGAATACATTTCTATTCTTTCCAAAATCATATATTATAAGTAAGGTAGAATAATAAATTTTCTCCTCACATGTTTCACTTTTCCACTTTCCAAAAATGGATTTCATAGTGCATATTAAACACAGATTTCCAATGGAAATAATATCATATGAACAAGGCAAACACTTTTGTTAATTCAAATGAAACTCTTACAACCTTCTTTCCATTTGATTTTAAAATACAACATACAAAATATGTATCGTTCTTTCACATTCTTTCCAAAACTAGATTATAGAGTATAACTCTTTTACATTTCAAATTTAAACTGTTCATTGTCAATACAAAGTATCTTTCCATTAAAATGAATATATAGATCATCCACTTTAAAGTGGTAAAGTGCTACAATAATATTTCATTTCACAAAGGACTGTCAAAATGTCTTTTTCTCAGCTCTAGAACAACAACATGCATATTTCTCATTCTTCCAAATTGTGATCACAACAAGAGTAGGGGAAAGACAATGCTCTCCACCCAACCAAGACATCCAACGAAAAGGAGAAGCCATCCTTCTTCATTGGCCCCCAAGCCCCAACCATAATGCAATAAAAGATGCGATCTAACTCATGGCAATAATAGGCTTCCACAAACACACAAGCAACATTTTGACAATAAAAACATAGCCCAAAATAGAATGTAGTTTACAACTACATTAAAACATGACAAACAAATACCAAGGCTTCATTAAGCAAGCCAAAGGATAAAGAAACTATGGGGGATGCTTCTTATGCATCTTAAAAGGGGAAATGGGTATCACCACCTAATTACAAACTTTTAAAATATAATATATATTAGCCCTGATATTCCTTATTCCTCCCAAAGTACCCCTTATTCCTCATATTTCCTTATGTCTCCCCAACCTCTTATAGCACCCCATAACGAGTAAAGAAATGCAAGCTATTTCTTTGTAAGGTGGAACCCAAATCTAAACTTCCTCCATCCTTATACCTCCCTAAAACACACTCGTTCCTCCCACAAAATAAATCCCATAGTCTTCTCTTACACCATTCATAGGCCATCTACCCAACAACCCACAAACATGCCAAAACATTCACACATTAACATTTACATTCATAAAAGAAGAGCATTTCAAGAGCCAAGCTCTTACCTCTCCATGATGGAGTTTCCCAAGTTCCAAACAATAGTTGTTTCCAAGAAAACAATCCAAAAATCCACCAAACAACAAGCATGCAACAATCTTCAAGCTTCTCCAAAAGCAAGAGCTCCCAAAACAGCAAGGAATTCACCCAAGAATGAAGTCTCCAAAATGAAGCAACCCAAAACAAGGCAAGGAATTCAAATTTAACAGAAGAGGGAAGGGAAGAGAATGTGGTGGGTCCATGTAGGGTGTCACATCACACATCCTCAATTCCAACCCCCAAAGTCAACTTCATTCTCCAATGAATAATAAATAGGTTGGTGAATAAAATGACAGTTTACTTACACACTCAAATCTAACCCACACCCCAAAGGACTGAAATTAAATCATGTAAGTAAAGTGCAATTAAAACCTACAATTTTCCTTCTCAAAAAGCATTATAAAAGTCTTATCTCAACTCTCCAACCGTAGGTATGGTTAGTAAATAAATTTAATAGGTATGGGACAAGTTTAAATTGTCCCACAAGCCTCCAAAATCAGCCTCTAAGGACAAATTCAAATTTCCAAGAAGGTGGAGTGTTTCACACTCAAAAGTTTACTTACACATCACTTACACATCTCTTACAACACTTTAATTCAAGGCCAACAACTCTATTAGTTACTTTCTCATGATATCTTTTAATTAATTAATATTAACAACATGCTTACCCACAATATTAATACAACATTTAATAAATAAAAAAGGGGCAAATGCATCACAAAATAAACACATGCAACATTAAACAAAGGGGTCAAATAAATAAATACACACAACTCCTTGGTCACATTTAAAGGTGATCCCCCATGGGAGTCCCTAACACACACAACATGCACAAAACAAACACTAGTTGCCATGGTGAACTTGTTGAATTCATCTATAATTCTAATTTGGTTGGTATTCAATCCCCGATGTTTGTTGTGATATTTTAAACCTACAAAACACAAATACCTCCTTTGGCCTCATGGCCATATCGAACATTTAAAATAATATAAATATAATTACTAAAATCATTTAGATATATGAATCAAACAACATCAAAACAATCTAACAATATCATTTATAGTTTTATCAACAACTATATCATCATCCAAAAATTTCTATTTCTAAGTCTACTCACAATATCCAAATATCACATGTTCAAACAACACCCATAATATAACAATGTAAAACAATATATCATCATCAATATCCAAAATGTCTCTAATAATAATCATGCATCATAATTGAATCAAGACAACAATAATCCATGATCTAACATCTAACATCATACTATAATAAAGTCCATAATCATGTCCATAATATAATGAGTAGTATTATGATTAGTGTCAAAAAAAAGGTGTCAAAGGAAATGGGCACTATAGGACCAAAACAATTAAATACCTAAGGTATTTAATTCCACAAGATCTAAGACAAGAGCAAGGTTTAATTATAGTGGGGGACAAGAATACATATTTCAAATCATCGAGTAAATTCTTACTTACCCATCCCTAGAACTTGGTTAAAGATTCAATTTAATTTTTCTCATGATTAATGCAATTAAAAATTCTTGAAAACACTCCCATCAAATAGGTAATTTCTTCACCTTTCTCGTGATATAAAGAATTCCTCCTAACTCCTCATATTTCTCATGTTATGCACTGGCGGAACTTGAGGTGAAAATTTTCCCAAGAGCGGACCTGTGGGCCTAGGGAGAAAATTTTCCCCAACTCGGGCCTATGGACTTCGAAGAGAAAATTTTCCTGGAGGAGAGAAGCGGACCGGTGGAGCGAGGAAGAAAAATTTTCCCAGACGCGAGCCGCGGAGCGGGGAAGGCATTTAGCACTTTTGCCCTTTTGGGACAAAGTGAATTTTACACCCACACCTCCACCGATGCCCAAGGAGGCCACGTGGTAGCTCCTTATTGGCTACGGGTTAGTGGGTTGGTGGGGAACATTTGGAAAATTTGACTATTCAAAAGGAAGGGCAAAAGGTCAAAAGGAACCCACGCCTCCGCCGACGTGAGAAGATGCCACGTGTTAGCCAACCATTAGTTGCGGTTTGGCAGGCCGATGAGGATAATTTGGAAATTTTTCCTAAATTTTTTCTGAAGCATTAAGGCTTAAAAAGATCCACTACTCTGCCGATGCCTCGTGAAGCCACATGGCAAAGCACATGATTACTGTGGGCGAGACGGGGCTGCGGGGAAAACTTATAATTTTTTCCAAATTTGTTTTTGAAAGCGCTTAATATTAAAATTGATTTGAGCCTCTGCCGACACCAAATAAAGCCACGTGTTGATCAATGATTGGCTACGGGGCGACGGGGCCGTGGAGGAAAAATTGCCAAATTAACTTTTTGGACTTAGATCATTTTTAGACAAAATGAAGGCTTATAGATTAGCGGAGTGGTGGGAAACTTCATGAATTTGCACCTTTTGGGAAAAAAGCAAAAAAAAGGAAAGTTTTATCTCAGTCCGCCTAAGAATATTTTATTTATTTAAAATTTGAGATTAGATTATTTTGAGCCCGAAATGAAGTAAAAACTTTAAAAGGTCATAACTTTTGATTGATAACTCAGTTTTTGGAAAACTAAGACTTTATGGAAAGATCTCGATGTACTCTTTTAACGAAACCTTAGGAATTTGATTTTGATAAATTTTAAAGGGTAAATTTTGAGAAAACATCTTTCTGTCACTTAGAAAGTGAACTGGTATTTTTAACTTATCAATTTTGTTCAAATTTGTCGTTAATTATTTTTCCACTTGCCAAACAGGCATGGAGGATTTTACTTGGAAGATTTTAGGATAGATTGCAAGGTTAAGTTTTCTTGATTGATTTGCATTCAAAATTTATCAATTTTATACAACAAGAAGTCTACAATTTTGCCTTTGCCCGATTTGAAAGGTTCTATAAAATTTTCATAAGTATTTTGGTATGTTTGGGGTCGTTTTGACCTTACAAATAAAATTTGATATTTCATTTTGTCTTTTTGATGTTGCAGGGTCATTCTGTTCAATTTCTAATTAATAATTTCCAGTATGAAAGTTATCTAACAGAGCTCAAATTTGAATAGATTTATTTTCATTTGCCAACTTTAAACTATGAATTCATTCCAACCCAATCTAACATACTAAGTTGACTCAAGCAAAGTATTCAAATTCCAAATTACAATTTTGATTTCTAAAACATTTATTTCAAAAAAAAAACAGAGTATTATGACATTTCTCCATACGTATTCACTTTTTCATCCTTCTAATAGAATTTCAAAATACATTCAACAATCAGATTTCAATACCCAATAATGCCATTTGAGTAAAGTAATACAATCCTTTATTGATTCAAAGAGATGCCTTTACAATTTCTTCTTTCATTCCTCAATTACAATATACAGAATATGATTTCTTTCACATTCTTTCAAAAGCATAAAAACATAGTATATCTCTTTCACAATTCAATTTACAACTTTCATAGCCCATACAGACCATCTTTCCATCACAAATAATATACAAGATCATCCACTTAAAGCGGAAAAGGTTACATTAAGAAATTATCTCAACAAGGACTCACAAACTGTCTTCTTTTTCTTAGTTCTAGAACAACGGTATGAATTACCATAATTCTCCAATTTGGTCACTACGAGAATAGGGGAAAAGCAACTTTCTCCACCCAACCAAGACATCCAATGAAAAGGAAGAATCCATCCTTATTCATTGGCCCTCGAGCCCCAACCACATTGCAATAAGAAATATTTTTTTAACTCATGGCAACAATAGGCTTCCACAACACGAAAAATTTCTCATTCAAAACACAGTCCAAAACAAAGCTACGGTTTGCCACACACACAAACAAAAGAACAAACAACACTCAGGGAATCATCATGCAAGCCAAAGGAGCAAGAAACTATGGGGATGCTTTATGCCTCCCAAAGGGAAATGAGTATCACCATTTGAGAAAAAACCACCAATATATATATATATATATATATTATATATATATATATATCATTTCAAATCCTTGACATACCCTTATGCCTCCCCCAAGTACCCCTTATTCCTCACATTTCCTTATGCTTCCCCAACCTCTTATGGCACCCCAAAATAAGTAAAGAAATGCAAGCTATTTATTTGTAAGGTGGAACCCCAAATCGCAACTCCTCCACACTTATACCTCCCAAAACACTTATGACTCCCATAGAAATGCCCCATAGTCCTCTCCTACACCATACCTAGGCCATCTAACCCAAAAAACCCACACACATGCTAAAAATTCACAACATTAACATTTACATAAATAAAAGAAGAGCATTTCAAGAGCCAAGCTCTTACCTCTCCATAATGGAGTTTGTTCCAAGTTCCAAACAATAAGCTTTCCAATGCAAAACAGCCCAAGATCAACAAAACACAGGCTTGTAAAAGCCTACAAACTCTCTCCAAAAGCAAGGGCTCCAAACAACAAAAGAATTCACCCCAAAAGAAGTATCCAAAAGTGAAGCAACCAAAAGAGTGTAACCCCCAAAAAAAGAAAATGAATTTGAATAAATATAAGGGGGAAGAGAGGAGGATGAGGTGGATCTATGTAGGATGCCACATCACACATCCTCAACTCCAACTCATAAGTCAACTTCAATCTCCAAGGCATAATAAATAAGTAGGTGAATAATATGACAGTTTTACTTACACACTCAAATCCAGCCCATACCCCAAAGGACTGAAATTAATAACATGTAAGAAAGTGAAATTAAAACATTCAGCTTGACTTACAAAAATGCACAAATAAGGTCTAAATTTAGACTCTCCAACCATAGGTAAGGTTGGTATGCAAATTTAAGAGGTATGGGACAAATTTAACTTGTCCCACAAGCCTCCAAAATTAGTCTCAAGGACAATTTCGAATTTCAAAGAAAATTAAGTGTTTCATACTCCAAATTTTACTTACATATCTCTTACACATCACTTACACATTTTTACAACACTTTAATTTTAGGTCAACAACTATAATAATTTCTTTCTTATGTCCCAATTTTATTAATTAATTTTAACAACATGCTAACTCACATTAATTTACCACAATTAATAAATAATGAAAGGGGTAAACACATCACTTAATAAACACATAAAAACATCAATAAAAATGAACCAAATAAATAAATACACATAACCCTTGGTCACATTTAAAGGTGATCCCCCATGGGAATCCCTAACAATCAAACACACACACACACACGAACAATACAAGTTTCCATGGTGACCTTGTTGAATTCATCTAGAATTCCAATGTGGTTGGTCTCCAATCCCTCAATGTTTGTTGTGATATTTTTAACTCTGCACAATACAAATACCCCTTTGGCCTCATGGCCATATCGAACATCCAAATGAATATAATATAATTTCAAAATCATCAATATATATATGAATCACAACAACATCCAGACAATCAACAATATCACTTACAATTTCATCATCAACTATATAATCATCAATTTTAAATTCAATTTTCTCGGTCTACTCAATATATCCAAATATCACATGTCCTAACAACATCCATAAATATATATAACCATGTCCAACAACATGTCAACATCTATATAAAATGTCTCTAACAATCATCATGCATCATATATGAATCAGAGTCAACAATAATCCATGATCTGACATCTAACACCATACTAAATCAAAACTATAATAATGTCCATAATATAGTCAGCAATATCATGATCAATATCAAAAGTTTCAAAGGGAAGTGGGCACTACATATTCCAGTCCATCCTTCGGAAATGTTCTAGGTTATTTTGGAGTGCAGGACTCTGTGGTAAAATGCTCCAAATTCCCATAGATGTGGAAGTTTCGGGATTTATTACGGGTCCAGTTTCTATTGTTGGTGTGACTTATTTTGGGAGGCCCAATATATATTTTCTTATATGTGGCATTTTATTTTTGTTTTGGATCCATTTTTGGGGCATAAATTTTTAATAACAAAGGAGTGTATTTTTAAATATACGAAAATTATATAAAAGGGAATTTAGAGGAATTTTTTTAATGTAATTTGTGAAGCATCATCACATAAGAGAAAAAGGGGATAAAAATAGAGAGGAAAGAGAGCAGATACTCAAGGAAGAAAAGAGAAAATATCGAAGAGGAAAACAAAGTAAAGAGGGAATATTCAAAGAAGAATATTTAGAGTGCAACAACATAGAAGTTTTTATTAATAGAAGAAAATAGAGTAGCAACTTTGATATTATAAAAGATTTTTAAATCGATATATATATATATATATATATATATATATATATATATATAAATCTTAGTGTGTTTTATTGTGTTCTTGTTGTGTCTTTCCCTTACTGGTTGTATTTGGCACTAAATTTTTCCAACACGAGAGGTATCGAGAGAGAAGAAAAAATCAAAACCACCATTTTTTGAGTTTTAATTTTATGGGTTGAGTTGTAACGGCTTATAATAGCAACAACTCTTACAAAACAATACCCAATAATTGATGGAAAAATTAGTATATTTGGTGTATTAAAATCAAGACTTTTTTTTCTTCTGAAGAGCTATGCGAACTTTTTGAAGGAGGCTATACAGAGGTAGTAGACCACACTGCATTTAATGCATTGACATAAGCACATAAGAATGTATTGAAGGAGAATAGAAGAAAAGAATCAAAGGCTTTAAGATACATCCAAAATGTAGTCAAAAGTTTAGTATTTCCAAGGATAGTAGTAGCTACAAACTCCAAGAAAGCATGTGATACCTTATAGAATACATATCAAGGAAGTGATAAAAAGAAAATTGTAAGATTGCAGATGCTAAGGAGAGAGTTTGAAACTCTTCTCATGAAATACTCGAGTCTAGTAAATGACTTCTTTACAAGGAATATGACCATTTTCAATCAGATGAGGACAAATGGAGATGTGGTAGAAGAATAAAGAATCATAGAGAAGGTATTGAGAAGTCTTCTAGTATGATTTGATCCAATTGTGGTAGCTATAGAAGAGTCTAAGGAATTAAAAAAATGAGTCTCGAGGAGATGATGAATTTTTACAAACCCATGAATGGAGGATGAGTAGATAAACAAGCTCCTCCAATGAACAAGAATTCAAATCAAATAAAAATGTTAGAGGTAGGGGGAGAGAACATAGAATAGAGGAAGAGGAAGATCTAACAACCAACAAGAAGGTGGAAGTCACAACCACTTCCAAAGGTGGTTCTTCACAGAGGTATGAAAAATCAAATATGCAATGATATTATAAACTTTTTGGGCATTATGCTAGTGAGTGTAAGAAGAAATAATATGATTTGAGAAATCATAATCATAATCATAACACATGCTTATCTAATGAAAATGAAGCTGAACCTGAGAAGAATGAAAAGAATGGAAATTTATTTCTAACTTGCAATGTAGTTGAGAAAGGGAGCAAGAAAGTATGGTATTTGGATAGTGCTTGTAGCAATCATATGTGTGGAAATAAATAAATGTTTAATACTATAGATGAAGAAATCAGATCTGAAGTGAAGATGGGAAAATAAAATAAAATTCCTGTGATGGGTAAAGGCATAGTATCCATTCTCACAAAGAAAGGAGACATGAAGCATATCAATAATGTTTTATGTGTGCCAGGATTGAAGTATAATCTTCTTAGTATTGGGCAACTTGTCCAAGATGGATATAAAGGGAGGTTGGAAAATGGAGAATGTAGTATATATGAAAAGGGTAGAAGAAGAAAGTTGATTGCAACAAGGTAAATAAAACATAATAGAATATTCACTTTGAAGATGCAAAGTATAGCGGTAGCAACAACGTTCAAGACAATAGCTATTGATCAATCCACACTCTTGCATCTCAGGTATGGTTACTTGAGTTATGGTGGATTGCATGTTATTTATAAAAATAAAATGGTTAAGGGATTTCATCCTATTGAAAAACTAGACAAGGTTTTTGAGGCATGTATATTGGGGAAGCAACATAGAAATGATTTTCCCTTAGGTAAATCATGGAGAGAAAGCTCACCTCTTGAGATGATACTTTCAAATTTGTGTGGTCCCATGAAGACTCCCTCATATAAAAATGTGTATTTTCTTACTTTCATTGATGACTTCAATAGAAGGACATGGATTTATTTCTTGAAAAATAAATCAGAAACATATGAGGTATTCAAATAATTCAAGGCCATGGTTGAGAAACATAGTTTCCATTATATAAAGAAATTGAGAACGAATACCTGGGGAGAGTATATATTAAATGATTTTTAAAAATTCTATAAAGGTAACGGGATCAAGAAATAATTCAAAGAAAGTTATACACCCGAACAAAATGGTGTCACGAGAAAGGAAGAATAGAAGCATTAAAGAAATGACAAGCAACGTGTTGAAAGTAAGATGATTGTCACACAAATTTTGGGCAAAAGTAGTTCGAACAACAATATATCTGCTGAATAGATGTCCTACAAAATGTATAAGGAATAACATACCTCAAGAATCATGGATTGGAATCATAAAAAGTGTTGAGAACTTAAGAGTTTTTGTATGTGTGGTGTAGTGCCCACTTCCCTTCGACACCTTTTTGATTATTGTTCTTGATACTGTCAACTGCACCTATGGATATATTACAACTTTTTGATTTATCATGTTAGTAGATATTAAAGATACTAAATTTTTGTTGATTCGATTCACATATGATAAATTTGGACCATTAGATACATTTTATTTTGATATTGATATCTATTGATAGGGTTATTTATTTGTATTTCGACATGTGATATATTTAGTCATATTGAGTAGACCTTTGATAATTGGATTAACGTTGTGATCATTTTCACATGGATGAAATGTGGAATAGAAATGTGCTAGAAATTGTAAGTGATGTCGTATTTGCGTAGATGATATTAATTCGTATATAGTTAATTTTAGATTTTTATCAAATATTTTGGCATGAATGTTTTAATGTGGCCACGAGGACAAAGGAGGTATTATCTATTTTGCAGGTATATTATATTCATAATAACATCGGGGGATTGGAGACCAACCACATCAGAATTCAAGAATAATTCAACTAGGGTCACCATGGCAACATGTAATTGTGTGTGTGTTAGAATTATTTGGTTAGGGGAAAATTATGACGTAGGGTCATGTGTTGTTTTGTTTTAATTTCCTTTTTTATTAATGTTAGCATGTGTTCTTTTAAGAGATGTAATCTACTTGTTTTATTATTTATATTTTTGGATATATGTTTACCCCTTTATTATTCATGGGTTGTAGTGTCTTAATTAAGCTAATTTAAATTTGTCCTAAACTAATTAAAGATGTGACCAAAAAGGAGTTCATTTATTAGACTTGATTTACTCTTGGATTTTGTGTTGAGTGTTGTATGTTTGAGTCTTGAGTGTAGCACACTCTACCCTTCATGGGAAACTCGAATTTGGCCTTAGAGGCCAAATTTGGAAGCTTGTGGGACAAGTCAAACTTATCCCACACCTCTTAAATGCCTATGCCAACCCTACCTATGGGTTGGGGGTCAAATTTAGGCCCTATTAGGTGTTTTGGGAAGATAAAAAGGTGAAATGTTAATTGCACTTTCTTTCAAATATTTAATTTTGTCCTTTGGGGGTGTGGGCTTAGATGGAGTGTGTAAGTTTCTTGTCATTTCTTCAACCACATATTAATTATGCATTAGAATATGAGGTTGACCAAGTGATGTGGAGTGGAGAGGAAATGAGGTGGCACCCTTCTTTGAGCCACATCCTCCTTCTCTCTCCTTTCTCTATTTATTGAAATCTTTTTACTTGTTTGGGGGTTACTTGATCATTTTAGTCTCTTGAATTTTTGGAGAGTGAGAGGATTTTGGGAAAGCTTGTGGATTTTTGGAGCTTTGTGGATGCTTGCTTGGTTTTTGGAGGAGCTTGGAACTTCATACTTGGAACAAGCTCTACCATGGAGAGGTAGGAGCTTCACCTTAGTTTAAATTATGTTCTTTTTATTTTGTGTTCATATGTTTGTGTTGTGTGTTGTTTTCCCTTTGGAATGTTGTTGGGTATGGGTAGATTGCCTAAGTTTGGAGTGGGAGGAGACTATGGGGAGTTTTATTGTAGGGAGGCATAAGAGTTTACTTTCTTGTGGAGGGAGTTTGGGTGTGGTACCCCACCTAGTACGAGGAATGCTTGCATTTCCTCTTGTTTCTTGTTATGAGGGAGGCATAAGAGTATATGGAGCTATAAGGGGTACTTGAGGGAGGCATAAGAGTTGTAGGGGATTTTAGATATGCATTGGAGGCTTTTAGGTGGGTACCCATTCCCATTTGGAGGCATACGTGGCCTCCCCATAGGTCTTACTCTTTTGGCTTTCTTGATAAGCCTTGTTATATTGTTGCTTTGTTGATTCTTCTTACTTGAGTTGTTGTGTTTGAATGTGAATGGAATGAATGTAAAACTATATGTTAAGTATTGTGGAAGCTTGTAGTTGCCATGAGTTGAAATATTCTCCCATTGTAATGTGGTTGGGGCTCAGGGGCCAATGGAGAGGATGGCTTCTCCTCTCCATTGGATATCTTGGTTGGGTGGAGAGCATTGCCTCTCCCCCTATTTTGTGAATCAAGAAAATTCTTAGAGGAGCTATCTTGTTGGTGTTTGGAGCTTGGAGTCTTGTTGGTGACCATGTGAAACTCCCTTAGTATTTTTTTACCCACTTAGAGTGGAAGAAATTGTAATAATGTATTTCATTTTGTATTTACATTTTTGTATGATTTCCCACATCAAGTGGAGGACATTGTAATGATTTTGTAAAGGAAATTTGTATTCAAATAGTTGTTATTGACATTGTATTGCATGTGGAAAGAAACAAATAAGAAAATAAAGAAGAAAGAATGTTGTTGTAGAGTTAGTTTTGCAAATAGAAAAAGAAAGTATTTTCTCCTTGTTGAAATCTTGGATGTATTGTGAGAAAAGTAGTGCTTGTGTTAAAATATTTAAGTTATATCAATGGAAAAGAAAGTTTACTTTCATTGTAGAGTTGTTTTTTTGTAAATATGTAATAAGGAAAAATAGAAGTTGTAAGAAGATGAACTTGTATGCAAAATAACATGGCATGGAAAAATAAAGTTATTTTAGCTATTTTGAATGTATGTACATTGTAGTGAAATGAAAAGGAAAACAAGTTAGATTATATTGTATTTAGAAATGTTGATTTTATAGCAAGGAAATGACAAAGTAATGAAATAGATTTAAATTCCTTTTGCTCTTGTAATGGAAGAAAGAATCTAGTTAAGCAAATGAGAATCATTCTTGTAAGTAGATGGATTTTTATTAGAGTTGAAAACACTTTAAAATGAGTAGATTTAACTAAGAAATGAATAAAAGAGCAATAAATCTCAAATATGGAACTTTAAATGAACAAAAACAAACCAAGAATGCATTTTTACACCTTCTAGTAACTTTAAGTTTTTGTGAAAATCTCGGCACTAAGGTTCTAGTTTTTTAGAAACAGGACCGCCGCCTGTGTAGAGTGGTGGTCCCGTAACAACTTATTGCTCGAGCTAAGGCAATAGTCTCAAAACCACCACTCAGTAGGGCGGTGGTTCGTGAGGTAGGCAGGCAGGTCCTAGGACCGCTGGTTTGCTCTGGGTGGCGGTTCTGTCACTTATGACAGAACTCTGTGGATCCGCGCCTATGCGTGAAATTTAACTAGTTGCTCCAATTTCTAAGTTGTAAAATTTAACCTATAATTACCAGCAAGCAAAACAATGAGAAATACCATGGATTGGAACATTAAAATGTACAATAGTGGATGTAAAACTAGTCTTTTTCATTTACAACAATGAGGTAGGGTTTGCCCCAAATTTAAAACCCATACACAAATAACTTGAAGTAAAAAAATCAGATTGGTGGAGGAAATTCCTCCTAATCTTTGAATGAAATAGATTACATAAATAAAAATAAAAGTAAACTAAGCCTAGACTAAATCTCCATGTAGAATCTTCCATGGCTCTTCCTCCTTTGCTCTCATGGTTTCCTCCTCTCCAACCTGTAAAATTTTTAATAAAAAGGAAATAGAACAAATGATAAGAATAGAATGGGAAAAGGTTTTAATAGAATTTCATAAGGATTTTAGGGCTAAGTTTGGAACCCTAGGATCTAGTGGCCAAGATGGATTTGATCTAAGGGTGGAGGATTGACCCTACTTTTATTAGGTAGAAATGTATTTTAAATGTTTATTTTAAAATCCCTAAAGGTATGTGTAGATGGGTGAGTGGGGCCATTTATTTCCTAGGGGTGTTATGTCCTTATTAACCCTTAGTATGTTGTAGGAATTTAATTAAAGGACTTTTAAACTATTAGGATAATGAAACTAGAGTAATTAAGTATGTGGTTAACCATATTAAAGTTGAACAATATTTAAAGAGAAGAACATAATTAAGTAAATTAATCCTTATTACCTTCCTTTTGAATAATTGATTGATGGACCTTGGAGATAAATATGAAATTAAGTTAACATTTAACTAGACCTGGTTCTTCATCGTTAAGCTAAGTTAAGTAGTGTAAGTTAAGCTAGTGAACCCTAAAGGTTAATCAACCTTGTAACCTTCTTGTAACTTAAACAAAAAAATAGTCGCAATTTTAGGTTAAGTGTTGGGTTGTAGCATGTTCTTAGAATGTCATTTTTGTGAGCGTTACACTTGGTATCAGAGCCATGGGTTAAAAGCTTGGACCCTTGGGCAAACCTAGAGAACATGAAACATGAACATTTAACCTAATGCAAAATCGAGTTTCTTTTAATCTAGAAATCCAGAATGTCGATAATTATATAAATTAGAAAACATAGAAAACTGAAACAAGATCTAGAATAATGAACTAA